>JAQQTO010000021.1:4645000-4885000 GCA_029884595.1 Ormosia semicastrata | reverse complement strand
CCATATTGATGTGGTAGAGAGCACAAAATATAGTGTACTAGGAAAGAATCCGACATGGTAACCTCTAAGGCTTTTAGCTGAGCCGCTATATCCCTCATGCGCATGATGTGATCACGCACTCCTCTTATCCTAGTGAGCTTCATGGATGAGAACTGTATTATTAGAGTGCTGACAAGGGCCTTGTCAGATGTAACAAATTGTTCATCAATAGCTTTCAAAAGATCCTTGACTTTAGTATCTGATCGACAGAACCACGGATACCAGCAGATATTTTAGTCTTTATGAACATTACGGAGAGATGATTAGATCTCTCCCATTTTTCATAAAGTTCAACGGTATCTGGAAGGCTGGTTTCAGTAATACCCGGTGGTTCATCCTTCCTAATAGCATAATCAATGTCCATCCGGCCCAAATGGAGAAGAATTCTCTCCTTCTAAACTTTATAGTTGTCACCCCTTAATTCGGGAATATCACACTTAATATCAGAAATATTCACAGGTTGAATAACTGCAAAGTTCAAACATACATGCTCATTAATCATAATTTGAGACAAAATAAATATTATGTTTTACCAATGTAAATCATGCCTTAATATATGAATCTAGAGATATAAAACTTTCCTGTGGGCTAAAGTCCTACTCAATTAGACTCATAATGTAACCTTATGACAAAACTATCAAATTATGTTCCTTTTCTTAATTCCTGTGGGCATATGAAGAAATATAATATGATATTTCATCCTAATTAATCATACAAATATAACAAAATTCCTGTGGGTAGATCTTATTATATCACATATGATTAATTACAAGTAATGTTTTAATGTGATTCTAAAACTTAATATATAATTCTAATTAATTAAAGATGCTGTGGCTATTCCCTAATTAATTAAAATTATATCAATCACTTAACATTAAATCATTCTTAATAAAGAGCTAAATATTTGCATAACATAATACAAATAAATTGAATAACAATGCATAAATATTATTTAGCATAATTTTGCATGTACAATAATCATAAATTCATACACACAAATTTCAAGAAATAAATAATATATGCATATAATTATTCAATAAAATAAACTATATAAGCTCTTTAAAAAATTAATTCTCATGTGCATAAATTATTTAACTTAATATTGCATGCTTAAGTAAGTACCAAAATTAAACATACAATTCAAGAAAATAAACAGACAATCTATACACATTAAAATTTATTAAATAATTCATGTGCTAAAATATTACAATTGCAAAAACATACACAATTTTTAATCAGCACGTAAATTAAGCATATATATAACTTGTAGCACTTCAACTCTTAAGAAATGTTGATAGCATGGTGTGGTAGCCCAATTAGCTTTCATTCACGAGGTCACAGATTCTATCCTGCAGCATACCATTTTGTTTTTTTAAAACAAGAGGATTAAAACAAGGCATTCTGAGAATCGAACACGAGACCGTTGCACATGCATTTCAAAGGACGCATGTCTACCACTGCACCACTTCAGAATTATGTGATAAAGGCTGCCGTCGCCAAATATATAACAATCTCCAAACGACACAAAGGGCCTGCGTTTTGTTCGTCTTCAACCTTGAGCTGGGTCATTCTGACCTGGTTGCAACTCACGAACCTAAATTCAAAACTCAACATTTTCCAGCCATTTTTTACGTCAAAAATAATGTTTTAAATCACAGAAAGCTTAGAAAATCAATTTCAAACAGATTTCTGATTTTAGTTTGGATTAAAAGGGTCAAAAATATAATACCCATATTCTGAAAAAAAACAAAACTTCATAACAGATAAGAAGAGCAAGCAAGGCAGAGGCATATACAGGCTCTGATACCAAATGTAAAACTGAAAATAGATCTAAACATGCTAAGGATTTAAACAACATATTCAGATCAACACAGCAGAAGCAAAATGGATCAAGAAAAACCAACCTCCCGCCATTGCTATTTGATTCACTCTTCCTCTGTTTTTCAAGCTTTATGTCAAAACAGGTTTCTGCCTTGGCTTTCCAAACCTTCACTCGCTCTAACTCGATGGTGTTGTTTTCTGAATAGAGGAGTAGGCTTAGTGACCCAAAACAGAGAGCAACACAATTCTTTTATAGAGTTCTCCCCATCACAGAGCTCAACGGACGTACAACAGAACGTGGGATGTGGGAGCACACGATTTTCGCAAGCAACCGTTGCTAAGAATATGGGTTGAACTTAGCCAGAAAATAGACCATATTGGAACGAATTTCCCATGAAAATAGCAAAGCTTTATTAAACTTAAACTATCGTCAACAAACAGAGCACGTCTGCTCCGAAGTTGAAGGGGAAATTCTATCAAGAATGACATGCTCACATTTCTCATTCTCTTTGACATGGCTGACTCAAATGAGGAATGATAAGCTCACATTCTGCCCAAATAACAAAGATGTCATAATTTCCCGTGAAAAATGCACAATAAGGTACTCAAACAAGGACTTGGCAAAACTGTGAACAATACCTGATTCTGCTGGAGGTTGCCCAAAAATGTGAGTGATCCCATTCCCAAGTTGTTTGGTCAAAAGATCCAAGACTTTCTCAGCCAAGTTTTTAAAGCTGTATTGGACCCAAAAATTCATGCGTCTGGAAAATTAGAGCTTGATGAGTTTAACACAGCATACGGGTTGGCAAAGTGCACAGAGACCTCTCTCGCATGGAGAGAAAGTGAGATTACAATGTGGTTAGTAGAGAGAGGAAGTGAGATTACATAGTTGGATTTGAAGAGTAAGATTATAGCTTTACCCCTTTCTTTAAAATTCTTAATCAAACTTCGCTAATGCAAGGGGGAAAAAAGAAGAAAAAGAAAAAAGGATAGCAGGCCAACCCTCATTATTTTTGCATCCTCATGGGCCCTTGTTAGAATCCATGCAGCCTTCTTGATCAGCTCAGGTACAAGAACCTCCTAGAAACTCAGGCAACTTCACAAATATCACAGGGTTGAATGATAAATGATTCATCTTATTAATTGACGGTCACAAAATCCTATGTTTAATTTTATTTTTTTGAAAAGACAAATTCAATTTTTGTTATTAATTAAGGAAGAAATTTTTTTCTTTTTAGAACTTTCAAGTACTTAATGATTTATACGAGATTATAATTATTAGCAAATAAATTTGATCAAATAGTAAAAATTGTGTAATTT
Source organism: Ormosia semicastrata (assembly GCA_029884595.1). Taxonomy (NCBI): domain Eukaryota; kingdom Viridiplantae; phylum Streptophyta; class Magnoliopsida; order Fabales; family Fabaceae; genus Ormosia; species Ormosia semicastrata. The sequence goes on along the minus strand of JAQQTO010000021.1, from coordinate 4,881,820 downwards.
AAATGTAAAAGTAGATGTTCAAAAGCAACACAAAGATAAAGCAGCAAATAATAGCAAACAAAGAAATTATGCTTTTGAATCAAAGAGAAAGAATAATCATACAAGAAATGCAGTAAAATGCAAATAAAATGGAGTAAGGCAGTGAGCAAAAAAATGTAATAAAAATGACAAATGATTAAATAAAAGCAAGTAAAGAAAGCAATTAAATTATGGAATTAAAACTTGTAGAAAGGTAACTTGACTGAAAATGAATGAAATAAAATCAATTAAAGAAAACAAATAAATTGAAGGCAATTAAATAGAAATCAAATAATTATAGGAATCACTCAATCAAGAGAATTAATGATCAATGTAAAGAAACTGAATTAAGACTTTTATTGAAATATAAAGATTATATAAGGATAAACATGATGGAAGACATACTTGGCTAATTCATTTTGTATCTATAGGCGTTAGAGTGACTTAGGACTTGAGAGAGATATATGCAAGTGTTTTCCAATTAACCTAATGCCTTTACCCCCTTGGATATTTATAGACAAGAAATGTAACTACTATTCTGATAGGTTCTTGACAAGTGTTTTGGTTTAAAGTAACTTCCTAATCTTGACAATGATACTTCTGATTGCTACATGCCTAACTTTTGATAACTTATCAAATTCAAATTTGAACTCCTATAATTTTGAATTCAAATGTATAACTGCTCAAAATTGTTGATAAGTTTGAAATTCCGTTTGCAGTTTGCAACATTCCTAAATTTGGTTAAGTGTCTGCTAGGTCTTTTGATCTTCAATCCTCTCCTTGATTTTGGACTTGCCTTTGGCCTTAAGTCAAAAACTTCGCCAATTTCTATGATTGTTTGATTGAATATCTTGAAACTCTTAGTTGGGTTTCTCTAAATGACATAGAATCAAATTAGTAATCCTTTGATTCTTTCAATGAATAAAAAGGATTACTTTAATACCAACAAATGCCTACGAATATTTATCCTCTTAACTATTTGGAGAGGGGTAAATATTATAGTGTTTGATTGATATCTTTTCAATTCAAGTAAAATATCTTGCTGATATTTTAGTCCTTGTCATTGGATGAAAAAGACCAAGGTCTTTTCATTATCAAATCCCCCTGATACGTTGTTAGGTGAAAGGACTTTCGAGTGGGAAAAGAAAATTCAAAAATTAATTTTTAGTGGGCGCATGGGCACACCCCACCTTCCAGCACCTTCCACTTTATAAGGAAGCTAAGAGCTCATGATGAGTGCCTACTATTAAGATTAACAATGCATATGAGGAAGAGAAGAAGAACAAGGGAGAAGAGAAAAATGGCTAGGGTTCTCTATTACAAAAGTAAATTAGTCAACCTTACAAGAATAGAAAAAAGGGTAAAAATATATATGCAACAAATAAAAGACTAAACTACCCTTAAGAAAAATAAAATAAGTAAAACATAAATGCACCATATTATCTAACATCCCCCCTCAAACTCACGATGCATCAATAGGAAGCATCAAGAGTTTGTTAATCAAGAAACGAAAGCGTAGAGTGGAATGCGACTTTGTAAACAAGTCAGCAATTTGCATAGAAGAAGATACAAAAGGTAAAGTGATGGTCCCATGCTGAAAGTGGTGTCGAGTGAAATGACAGTCAATCTCAATATGCTTGGTGCGTTCATGGAAGACTGAGTTGTGAGTGATTTGTATAGCACTCATATTATCACAATACATAGGAGTGGGTCCAAGGGAAATGACACCCATAGACTCAAGTAACCAATGAAACCAAACTATTTCGGCAGTAGTAGATGCCATGGCATGGTACTCAGCTTCGATAGCAGAGCGAGAGACAACAGCTTGCTTCTTACTCTTCCAAGAAATGAGAGAATCCCCTAGAAAGATGCAAAATCCTATGGTAGACTTACGATCGGTGGAGTCACCACCCCAATCAGCATCTGAGTAAGCACGTAATTCCAAAGAAGATGATGAAGGAAAGAGAAGACTCTGAAATTGAGTACCCCGAAGATAACGAAGAATGCGAAGAACAGCTGCCCAATGAATTGTAGTAGGAGAAGCAACAAACTGACTAACAACATGCACTGCATAAGCAATATCAGGTCTAGTGATGGTAAGATATACTAAATTGCCAACAAGAGTACGATATAAAGTGAGATCTGACAAAGGAACACCATCAGAAGAAGTATACCGAACATTATGCTCAAGAGGAGTATCCTTTGTTCTAGTGTCAGAGAGATGAGCTTGTTCAAGAATGGTGCCAATGTACTTAGATTGAGAAATGAGGTAACCTCTAGGAGAGTAAGCAACTTCAATTCCCAAAAAGTAACGAAGAGTACCTAAGTCTTTCATCTCAAACTGATGGGCCAATTGGAGTTTCAACTCCACAATTTCGTCAACATCATCCCCAGTAATGATCATATCATCAACGTATAAGGAGAGTAGGATACGACCATGAGAAGTGCACCTGAGAAATAAAGCAGAATCATACGGGCTAGAGTGGAAGCCAAGAGATGTAATCACAATGGAGAACTTCTCAAACCAAGCGTGAGGAGCTTGTTTGAGCCCGTAGAGAGCCTTCTTCAATTTACAAACTTCACCTGGATTATGAGAAACACCTGATGGAGGAACCATATAAACCTCTTCTTAAAGATCACCATTCAAGAAGGCATTTTTAACATCCATTTGAGAAATATGCCACTGGCGGATAGATGTGACTGCAATAAGAGTACGAATAGTAGTCATTTTGGTCACAGGAGCAAAAGTTTCTTCATAATCCATACCATATTGTTGAGAAAAACCTTTAGCAACTAAGCGAGCTTTGTATCTCTCAACAGACCCATCAGACTTGGTTTTGATCTTATATACTTAACGAGAACCAATTGCAGTTTTTCCTGGCGGAAGAGAGACAAGGTCCCAAGTATCTGTCTTGTGCAAAGCAGAAAGTTCCTTTGCCATAGCTTGCTACCAAAGGGGATCAAGAACAGCCTCTTTATAGGAAGATGACTCAGACAAACTGTGAATAAAGGTTAAGAAGGAAGCAAAAGAAGTGGAATAACTAGAATAAAAAAAATCTGGTAATTTAGTGGACTTACGATCACGATGAGGATAACGAGGAGGAGGAGGATCCACGATCACAGAAGGTTCTTGGGGAGGCGCGAGGATAGATGAGCCATCTGGATCTGCAGAACTACTAGTGTCAACCCTGCAAAGCTCAACATCAGAATTATTTTGGTTATGGGTCATAGGAAGAGGAGCGGTGTCAGAATTTGTGTGAAAAGGATCAATGTGGGTGAGATCAGATTTGGTAAGGACATGTTGACTAGAAGGAATGGAATAAAAGAGAATATGCTCAAGAAACACAACATGACGTGAGATATAAAGTTTTTGATTTGCAGGATCATAACAACGATAACCTTTCTGATCATCACCATAACTAAGAAAAACACAAATCGCTGATCGAGAAAATCACTTACTACATTCTATATGAGGACGAAGAACAAAGCAAGTAGAACCAAAGACTCTCAAGGCTGAATAATCAGGAACACAACCATATAATTTCTCAAAGGGAGACAAACATGAAGTAACAGAAGAAGAAATTCTATTAATGACATGTACTGCAGTGAGGACAGCTTCCCCCCAAAACTCACTTGGGACAAAGGCAGACAGAAGAATGGAACGAGCAGTTTCAACAATGTGGCGATGTTTTCTTTCAGCAACTCCATTTTGTTCAGGAGTGTCAGTACACGAAGTTTGGTGAAAAGTCCTATCAGAAGCAAATAATTCAGAGAATTTATTAGAAGTATATTCACCACCTAGATCACATCGAAAGCACTTGATAACAATATTATGTTGAGTTTTAACACAAGCACGAAACATATGATAAATGCCAAAAAATTTAGAACTATATTTCATAAGATAAACCCAACAATAACGAGTGCAATCATCAATGAACGATACATAATATCTAGAACCACCTTTGGTAGCAACTGGTGATGGTCCCAATACATCAGAATGAACCAAGTCAAAAGGTGCAATAGAAATTGAAATACTTTTAGAAAAAGGCAAAGCAGTAAACTTAGCAAGTTTACAACTACAACAGTCAGAAATATCATTAGATTACAACTTTCCTAAAGCCCCTGTAGAAGCTAAGTATTTCAGACGGGAAGAGGAAACATGTCCAAGATGAGAATGCCATAAATAAAAACTAGAAGATGAGGAATTCAAACGAAAAGACGACAGGTCAACACTAGAAGCTGCAACATCTGGAACTCTCAATTTGTCCAGAATATAAAGTCCCCCCTGCCTACGGCCTGTCCCAATCAGCCTCCTGGATTGCAGATCCTGCACAAAACAAGAGGTGGAAGAAAATAAAACTGAGTAACCAGAATCACATAATTGACTAACAGAAACAAGACTCAAAGTGAGATTAGGAATGTAGTAAACATCTGAAATAGACAAATAAGATGTGGGAACAGACCCAGTGCCTGCTAATGGCATAGGAGTGCCATCAGCAGTCATGACTGATACAGATGAGGCAGGATGTAAAGACACAAATGATTTAAAATCAGATGACATATGATGAGAGGCTCCAGAGTCAAGGATCCATATAGGTGAAGATATACCTGATGAGCTAGAGGAAGGCAAACCTATATTGGATTGGGCAGACATGGCATGTGGTTGTGTAGCAAGAAACCTCTGGAATTGCTTAGCAAGATCAGATACTGTAGGACTAGAAAATGATGTACTCTCAGCTGACGGAGGAACAACTGCAGCAACATTTGATGTTGGAGGCTTGAAGTTTCGTTGGCTAAATTGACTAGGAGGTCTCCATTGAGATGACTGTTGTGCTTGCTGCGACTTATTCAACAAATTTGGACATTGGGCTTTCCAATGGCCCTTCTGCTTGCAAAAACCACATTCATCGTAACCAACATTTCCATGAGATTTACCTTTGTTAGAAGGAATAGTAAAAACAGATGGGTTGGGGAGGATTCCTTTGTCTACATTACCTTTTTCTGATTGAGACTTCAGTCGAATCTCTTCAGCTAACAATTCATTAACAAGCGAATCAACAGTTGGAAGAGGATTACGATGCAAAATTATTCCACGAAGCCCTTCAAAATCATCTCGAAGAGCCATCAAAAACTAAGCCAGACGCTGTTCTTCTCTACGGTCAATGTACGGCTTAAAAGCTTGTAACTCAGCAGATTCAGTAAGAGCTAACTGGTCCCAAAGATTGCTCATAGTAGAGTAAAATTCCTGTATGCTCATGTTGTTTTGTTGAAGAGCTCGAATATCTATCTCCAACTGATATTGCTTTGCAAAATTAGATTGCACATATAACTTTTTCAAATGATCCCAAACCTTCTTGGCCGTTTCATATTTTGCTAGTTGAACCCCTATAGACTACGAAACAGAGTTGTTGATCCAAGTAATAATCTTCGAATTATTTACCTCCCAGGTTTCTAACTCTATTGCATATTTCCCATCTTTTTCATCTTTTGGCTTAACAGAGGTTCCAGAAACATAACCCCATATTCTCTTGCCTTTCAAAAAATTCTTCAACATATAACTCCAATATGAATAATTCTGCCCATTCAACTGCACACTAATGGATTGAAGAGAATCATCCTTTTCTCCAGCCATTGTAAACAATCACAAAATAGAGAAAAGAAAACCCCAATTTCTGCAAATGAGTCTCTACAAAACCCTAACAGAGAGAACCGCAAAAGGAAGAACGAATTGCTAACAAAAAATCACCTAGATTACTGTCGAAATGAACGGAATGATGTCTGTGACCAGAATCATCCTTGCTCTTGATACCATATTAAGATTAACAATGCATATAAGGAAGAGAAGAAGAACAAGGGAGAAGAGAAAAGTGGCTAGGGTTCTCTATTGCAAAAGTAAATTAATCAACCTTACAAAAATAGAAAAAAGGGTAAAAATATATATGCAATAAATAAAAGACTAAACTACCCTTAAGATAAATAAAATAAGTAAAACATAAATGCACCATATTATCTAACACCTACATGCATGGTGGTTATAACCATAAAGTCTCTTGATTGTTTCAAGAAGCCTTCTCCCTGTAAAATGGCCTTCTTCTCTTCAGAAGATACTTTCTCTTTCTTCAAGCTTCCTATGCAAGTTCTCCCTTTCCACTCAAGCATTTACAAAGTTTACCATTGCTGCATTTTTTAGCATTTTGTAACTCAAAGTCTCTTATTCCTTTAAACTGAGATTTCTTTCTAATCTCTTGAAAACTTCCACCTTTCAAATGCTCTCTCTGCTTTCAATTTCCTACATTCTCAACTTAAAACTCAGAAATCTTCAAAGAACCTAGAACATTCAATGGCGTTTTCAAGCCAAAAATCCCAATCTTTATCTGGAAATGATGATATAGTAAACCTCCCAGACGCAGCAACTATGCCTGCCCCTGTTTCTCGAGATGGGATCCTTTATGCTCCAAATCCTTTGGTTAACAATTCTGACCTTTGGAAATCTCAAGTATTGATCCCTTTCTCATTTGCAAATTCTAGGCATGCATTTTTAGGACCTATCATTCCTTTAGAAGAACTTGTGAAACCATTTCCCATTTCTTTCTTTGTTAAGATAATGAGTCCATTCTTGCTTTGAGAGAAGTTTTAAGAATTGATTTCTTTTCCTATTTCTCAAAAATCTTTCGAAGCTCTCCTCCTTTGAACAAACTTAACTATCTGCAATGGTTGAATAGTTTCGAAAAACAAAATATTGACCAATGGAAAGAAATTGCCATTTTAGATTATATCAACTGAGGAAATATAATATCAATTACAATCCTGCTCACCAGTTCCTTCTATTTTTGGAACAAAACAACTAATTCTTTCCAAATCCCCTATGAGATGATTTCTCCTACTATTTTTCGACCTTGTTGCTTGATGAGTGTACAAAAATTTTCTTTAAATACTTTATTATTGAATTAAAACATTAAAATGTGAATAGAAATTATTTGTATTAATGTATATTTTTAAATTAATTTTTTATTTACTTTAAAATATTTTTAAATAATTTTTTTATATTTAATTTTAGAATTTATGGAGAGCAAGTAAAAGTTCAATTAAATTCAAAGAAAAATTTAAAGCCCAAATAAAAAAATTGAAGTAGTCCAAATAAATTAAAAAAAAAGAATTGGAAGATTGAAGTGTCGATCCGTGGTGCATAGCAAATTGAGAAGAAAAGAAATTCGGTCGTACAGGAAATAAAAGGAATTGGAAAGCAAGGAGGCATCACATGTATACAAGAAATTGAAGAACTGGACGAGGTCAAAAGGGCACGTTGCATGGGATAGATTGAAAAAGTGAAGTAGGCGCATCGTTCGAGGAAGAAAATATAAAAGAAGAAAGACTGCACGGGCAGCAACATTGCAGTGCACATTATTGTTGGGTAATGGAAGATTTTAGTGAGATTATTTTATTGTATTTTAATTTTAATATGTTTTGCTAAATTTTTTGTATTAAGAGAATGATGAAATTTTAATTATTTTAGTATGATTATGTTGAATTATTTTTACCTAGATTTTAAGATTTAATGTTTATTAATTTTATTTTTTTATCAAATTATATGAATGATTGTTAAGATGAGTTTAGTTATGCATTTCTCATGCTTGGTAATTTAATTATGTTATCGAAATGTTAGTGGTAATTGTTGGATATTAATTATAATTTCTTTTTAAGAATACATTTGATGGTTTGATAATTACTATTTATTAGGAAAATTTGATCATACATGTGATTATTATTATTAATACATTATTGATATATTTTTCGTGAGCACATACTTGTCGCTAAATGTTCATGAGTTAAATTATGTAGGTAAAATAATTTGGCATAGTTAATGTTAAAATTAATCTTGGTAGATTCTGAACCTTAGTCATCTTACTGATAACTACACAAAGTGTAGTTATTTGTGCCCTATATCTGTGCTTCATGACATAATTAGTCCTTGTTTGTAAACATTAATGGAAGGTTTTAGCATCATTTATATCTGATTTCATTCTGATTGCTTCCATTGTGATCCTGAGTAAATACTTTCAAAACTTTGATCAAATTGAGTACATTTGCATGATTTAATGAATTGATACTTTCTCTATTATAGGCAGGTCTCAAATGAAGTATGAAAATGAAGAATTTGAAGTAGCTTTGGACCAGGAAGCCTAAGAGAAGGTTAAAAGTGAAGATCAGCACCCAACGCCGTGGCGTGGGTTTGGTGACGCCGCGACGCTCCCCTGCTTCAATACAAAAAATCTGAGGCTGAAATGCCGCAATGTTGAAGAGTGGACGCCTCAGGCGCCTGTGACCTAATTGCACGCGCCCCACGGCGTAATATGTTGGACGCCGCAGTGTGGCCTTGTTTTATTCAGCCTATAAATACATTTGCACCCATTTTATACGAGAGTTTTCATCATTTTTGGAGAGCAGCTGCGGGTTTTTGGTTTTTAGACTTAGAGGAAGCAGAAAAGGCTAAGGTTGGAGGCTATCCTTCCTATGGAGGGTGAATCAAGCTTAGAGGATGAAATCTAATGAGCTTCCTGTTAGTCATGGCAACCATTACCTAAGAGGAGGGGTGAATTGGGTATTAAAATTTTTGGCAAAACTTCTTTTAATTAAAATACAAATATTAAAACTAATTAAATAAAAGCACAGAAGGAATGAGATAAAAGAAAAGCTTTAGCAATAGTAAATGAATAAGTGTGCAATAATATAAAATTACGTAAAATAAAAATTGCATAAAATAAAAAGATAAAGAGAAGAAGAGCAGGCGCGATATTTATCCTGGTTCGACCACCAACCACTTGTGGTCTACGTCCAGTCCCCGAAACACAGTTTGAGATTTTTCACTATATGTACAAGCTTCAATAGGTGCTTGCAACCGTTATATAAAAGAGCACTTTTTACACACAGGGAAACTCTACCCTTGTGCTAAAGTCTCAGCCTGTAGGGATACATCACCCTTATACAAACCTTAGAGGGATACCTCACCCCCTTTACAAATCTTGAAGGATACCTCACCCTCAATGTAGAAGAACGGAAATTATAGATGAATAGAAACTCTCACTCAGAGCAAATAATACAATTTGAAGTGCTAAGAGGCTCTCAAAGGATATCTCAAAGTTTTAGCAAAAAGAGCACGAGAAAATAAGCGTAAAATATAAATCACATTTTTCGAGCAAGCGCAAATTAAACAAATAGTTTGGGGTACTTTGCGGATGAGACCCACGGTCTCTATTTATAGAGTCGATAAACAAATAGTCATTGGAGCAAATTAAAATCATAATTATTACGAGAATATGGCCGTTTGTTTCCATCTTCTAAACTGTGCTTACCGTGGTTATTCGAATACCATGAATCATTATTCGAATGCCACTTTTTTATAAACCATTGTGAAAAGCAAATTTATATGGGTTATTCGAATACCAACATGAGGTATTCGAATACCTCTATTTAAAATACCTTAAAAAGGCTGTTCTGAAGTTTGTTATTCGAATACCAAAAGAGGTATTCGAATACCTCTATTTTAAATAGAGTCTGGAACAACTTTTGGGCTGTAGTATTCGAATACCATATCATGTATTCGAATGCCCCTTTAAAAAACTCATTCAGGAACGTTTTTTATGCTGTGGTATTCGAATACCACAAGCTGTATTCGAATACTCTTTACAGATTTTGAAAACTGAATTCAAATGATCATAGCTTCTTCATTTCTTATCTGTTTAAAGCAAATGACCAGTCATTGGAAAGATCTTTGAGTCTATTTTCAAATGAAAGAAGTTTCAAAACAAAACTCAAAGTATTTTGAAAGATATGATCAAAAGAGTAACCAAAGGTCAGTTTTGCAAAACTCAAACTTGGTTATTTTTCATAAATTTGAACTACCACCATAACTAGCTTTTCAAAACTTGTTTGTTGGACATTTTAACATATGAAAACCATTTGTAAAGATTTTGAAAAACATATTTGAGATATCCATAAGGCTTCTTACATAAAGACCCTAAGTCCTAAAAGCTATACCATTTAATCTTCCTTTGGACTTGGTCTTTGACATGACTTTGATGTTATTAATACCTTCATGAGATATCCGTTCACATTCTCCTTGTGTTGAGCTTAACTGAGATCTTTTGCTTTCTTGTTGCAATGCTCACTCTTAGTACTTGAACTATCCTACAAAGTATTGCTCACTTAAACAAGCATAGTTAGTCCAGTATTATAATTTAATATCTTCATATGCATGATTCATAAATGTATAACTCTAGTTAGTTTAACATGCATATAAGACTTTCATAGACATATTCAAATAAGATATTTATCAATTACTAATGGATATGCTCTATATAGGATGCAGCAAAGAACATAAGCAAACTATTCTTTTTGTCTTGTATTTGTCATCATCAAAACTTAACATATAAAATCATTTGGGGCAAACTTGCTTCCACACTTCCTTCCTTTCCTTTATTATTTTCTCCCTTTAATGCTTCATGAACATGATTTATTTGTTTGTACTTTCATGTTTCATGGCTAGCTAGGCTGCATATAAGTTTTTCTCAGTAGTTTCCTATGGATATTGATGACTTTGTAATCGTTTGAGTATATATTGAAGTTTAGTTATTTTCAATCATATGGATCTTAATGCTTTTGAGAGTTTGATCAGCTTTTGATTGATTTGATGAAATGTAATGAACCTAGACATAAGAATTGGGATTTTAGATCATACGTATGGTTAATGCATGTTCGACGAGTTCAATTGGCTTGGATGAGTTGATTCATTAATAGGATAGCAATATACTTATTGGCCATGCATAGTATGTGATTGAGAACAAATCATTCAAGAGTGGAGTTTGCACTGGTTCTCAAGGAAACTTAGTGAGCTGGGTGAATGAAACCAAGGTTAATTGACCTAGACATAGACTTTTAACTAAATCAGATTCTCAAGCTAACATAACAATTCATTGATGTTGCTTGTAAGGATTGCATGTCATTAGTTGAAATAAGAGATGAAAAAGAATTCCTTATTTATCTATTTATCTATTTATCTTAGATTTATTGCTTTTCAGTCTTTATATTTCTTTTAAACATTCTTTTATAAATTCGATGCCTTTGGATAACATTAATTAGACTATTGGTTAATACTTGGCTATTATATGAAATACGTATTCATCGTGGGAATGATATTTGACTCTTAGCTATAATACAAGTGTGATCCGTGAACTTGCGGTAAGCAAAAGAGCGAACACTTACATTTAGTATAAAACTCAAATTTGTTTTACTTTGCTTTATTTAATTTTGCATTAAATTAATTTTTATTTACTTTTAATCATTTAATATTTTTCTTTAGTTTCTTTGTTTCTTTAGTTATTCCTTTAATTAGTCTCTCTATGGAATCGACACTCCAAAGCTGTGCTACAATTATCGTATTATTCTTTGGGCGTAATCAAAAATTGGTGCCGTTGCTGGGGAGATGGTAAAAGAATTGCTAGACAAATTTCCTTTTTAGCAGTTTGTAAATGCCGTAACTTCGTTCCTTCTTTTATCTTGCTGCATCTTTATTTTCTTTTCTTTTCTTTTCTTTTTGTAATTTTTTATTTTACTTTTATTTATATATAATTTTTTTAGTATTGCATTAATTTTCTCTACCTTGCATGCACATGTATAGAGATTCCTTGGCTCGATTTGCTCGTAAACTTGTGTCAGAGTCAGAGTCTGATTTTTCTATTCATTTATTTGATACTTCTAATTCTGAGAAAATGAGTGAACACATAAATCAACCCACTAGGACTCTTCAGGATTACCTCTATCCTACACATATAGCTACACCGTCATGCATTATGTTTCCAACTAATACTCTTCGATTGGATTTTAAAACAGGGATGATACAGTTACTTCCTACTTTTCACAGCTTGGAAAAATAAAAATCCATATTTGCATATTAGGGAGTTTGAGAAAGTAATTACGACTTTTCATAGTCAAAATACAACTGATGATATTGTGAGACTTAAGTTCTTTCCTTTCTTTTTGAAGGATAGAGCTAAGAGTTGGTTATACTCGCTGAGACCACGTTCTGTTGGATCATAGAATGAGATGACTCAAGCCTTCTTCAATAAACACTTTTCCCAACATAAGACCAATGTTTTGAAAAGGCAAATCTCTAACTTTGCACAAAAGGACAATGAGACTTTGTATTAGTCTTGGGAGAGATTTAAGGAGTTGCTGAGTATGTGTCCTCACCATGGGTATGAGAATTGGCGCTTAGTGAGTTATTTTTATGAGGGACTTACACCTAGAGAGTGCCAATTTGTGGAGATGATGTGCAATGATGAGTTTTTACAGAAAGATCTTGATGAGGCCATAAAATACCTCAATGAGCTTACTGAAAAAGCTCACACTTGGACTGGACCTAGTGCTACTAAGAGCACAAACATGTCACGACCTACGGGAAACCCAAATGGCGGTGGAATCTACCATCTTAGGGAAGAGGATAACCTAAAGGCTAAGGTTGAGATGCTCACTAGGGAGCTAAAGATGTTAAAGACTAAGGACGTAAAGCCAACACATGTGGCTAATCATGTAGAGTATGTTGGACCATGTTTTGTGTATGGCGGGGTAGACCACCTTGCCTAAGATTGTCCCATATTTACTGAGATGAGAGGGATATACGAGGAACAATGTAATGTCTTAGGTATGTACAAGAAGCCTTTTACACCTTTCTATGATGCATATAATCTGGGGTGGTGCAATCACCCCAATTTTAGTTGGAAGTCTGAAAACCAGCCGCCTGCACTGCCACCTCGGCCATATCCTGCACCATATCATGCACCTTCATCTTCTAAGAGTCATTTAGAAGACACTTTGCATGCTTTTCTTGAGGCACAGGGAAAGATCAACCAAAAGTTTGAATCTTTGATTACCCAAGTTGTTGAAGAAAATAAGGAGATAAAGAGTCAAGTGTCCAAATTGATGAACTCCTTGAGTGTGAATGAGCGAGATAAATTCCCTTCTCAAGCTCAGTCTGCACCCCATGGTCAACACATGGCGCAAGAGAAGTTGAAGGATGTGAATGTCATTGTGACATGAAATGGTACATCATTACACATCCTAAGAACAAATAACTCAGAGGATGTTGACAAGAATCAGGATAGTAGTGATGCCGAGCTACCCGAGGAACCTGGGGTGACAAAGAGTCCTATTAAGGTACCATTCCCTCAAGCTTTAAAATCAAGCAAATGGATTCTGGATCCCAATAATGAAATCCTTGAGAATCTAAGGTAGGTAAAAGTCAATCTTCCTCTTTTACATGTGATTAAACAAGTTCCTACTTATGCAAAGGTTATCAAGGATTTATGTACAATTAAGAGGAAGCACCATGTGAAGAAGACAGCGTTCCTGACAGAACAAGTTAATGCCTTAATTGAGCAGCGAATTCCTCCAAAGTACAAAGATCCTGGTTGTCCAACTATTACATGCAGCATCGAAAATCATGAGTTTGGGCAAGCTTTGCTAGATTTAGGAGCTAACGTGAATCTAATGCCATATTCTATTTATTTACAGTTGGGGTTGAGAGAACTCAAATTAACCACTGTGGTATTGCAATTAGCTGACCGTTTAGTCAAAGTACATTGGGGTGTGGTAGAAGATGTTTTAATTCAAATTAACAAATTTTATTATCCTGCTAATTTCTTAATCATTGACACTAGCTCTGCTGTTGAAACTACTTCTAAAATACCTTTGATTTTAGGTAGACATTTTCTTGCCATTGTTAATGCTCTTATTAATTGCAAGAATGAGCTCATGAAGTTGTCTTTCGAAAATATGACTCTCGAAGTGAATATCTTCCATATTGAGAAATAATCAGAAGATGATGATGAGGGCCACTAGGTAAAGCTGCACAACCCGACCCGCGAACTCGAATAACCCGACCCGACCAAATATATCCGGGTTGGTTTGGGTAATCGGGTCTATTCGGGTCAAACTCGATAAAACCATCCACATATCGGTTCGGGTAACGGGTTTAGTGAACTGACCCGATGACTCGACCTGATGACCCGAAAACCCGAGAAAATGACGTCGTTTTGCCTAAATTAAAGCCCTCATTTTATTCTTTCTCACTTAGGGTGCACAACCCAACCAACCTGATTACCCAACCCGCAAACCCGATTACCTAACCCGCGAAACTGACCAACCTGACCGACCCGATTTCCTAACCCGAACCAACCCGATTCTAATCGAGTTGGTTCAGTTCGGGTTACTCAAATTTTTTTCCTAAAAATCGACCTAACCCAACCCGACCTCACCTAATTGGTTTGGATTTTTTTTACCCCTAAACTCGACCCGACCCATGATCACCCCTACCACTAGGCATACATGATTGACTCAATCATGGATAAGAGAGTTTCTACAGCTCATGATTTTGATCTTCTTGAAACTCAGGATTATGGCACTCGAACATGGCAACAAAAGTTCGAAGAGTTACCTGTGAAGGGTGCAAAACAAATTCCTTCAAGTGTGAAAGCACCCAAAGTTGAATTGAAGCCTCTGCCTGAGGATTTAAAGTATGTTTTCCTTGGTCCAGGTGATACTTTTCTTATTATTATCTCATCTGAATTGTCTAAATCTCAAAGTGAGAAGTTAATTCAGACCCTAAGTGAGCATAAGTCAGCTTTAGGTTGGAGCATTGCTGATATAAAAGGTCTTAGTCCTCTGGTCTGTGCTCATAACATTAATTTGGAGGAAGGTAAATGGTCAGCGGTTGAAGCCGTAACTTGAGTTAAAGGATCTAGATGTAGAAGAGACTTTGGTAGATGATCTTGATTACCAAAGTTGAGGTAAGTTTATAGTATTTCGTGTTGTATTTTTATTGAGTCGGCTTTAGTGTCTCCCAAATTTTGGAGCCTTTGTATGGGGATGTAAATAGTGTTGGCCAACAAAAAAAATTTAAAAAAAATTAAAACTAAAAAAAAAAAGTTTGCGTGCTTGTTTATTTCATTTTTTCTTTATTTTGTTTTTATTCTTTTTGTCATTATTAACCATTGTCAAGGTGTAGTTATCATCTTCTCATTTTTTCTTTTTAATCGCTCAGCATTTCAAGTATGTGACTCCTCTCCATTACTCTGTTTATTTTTGTCTCAATAATTTCTTTGATGCATATTGGTGATTATTTTAAGTATGGATTGAATTTTAAACATTGAGGATAATGTTTCATATAAGTTGGGGGGTGATGGTGGTGCAAATTCAGTATTTAAAATGCTTGTTGAAACTCTGTGGCATAATTCCAAGTGACAATTTTTTCTTTAATTTTTTTTCCATCACATGTGCATCTTTATCACATGTGTTCTAATTTCCCATTCATAGCTATCTTTGTGAATTCACCAAACTCACCATAATCATTTTGCTGAAACACCCACAGAACCTCTAATGCACTCATCCAAGCTTTGTGGTAAGATAGTGGTTTGACACATGTAGCTAGAGAACTCTTTTGCTTAAGTATTCATGTGAGTTTTGGAGAGAATTGAGAGCTTACAAATGCAGTAAATTGTGATAAACGTTCATTGATCTGTTGAATTGGACACTTCTTTTGAGAATTTCATCATATGATTTGTGGTAAGATGGTGGATATAATTGGAATATGATGAAGGTCAACTTAGGATTAACGTCTGAGCCTTTCAAGCTAACTGTAACGTTCCAAATTACTAACACTAATGACGTATCTGGTTTACGCACCAGTAATTAGAATTTAGTACATTACTTATGAATATCCATATTTTTTTTAAAATAAATAATTTATTAATATACAAAATATGAGCCTGTAGCAGAAGCACTTTACACATATAATATGAAATGAATTTATATACAAAGAATACATCGCCGTACTTAATATACATATATGTCCTATTTACAAATTCTAGAACAACTAACAAGGATGTCTTCTCGTGCCTAAGCTTCGGCTTGCTTCATTTTACTTGTTGCCTCTAGATCCTTCTTGGAATTATTATGGTAATCAAATGTGTAGGGGGTGAGAATCAAAATTCTCAGTAGTTTGTTTAAAACTGTGTCATCACAATAATTCTAACTATTTCAGGGAAAAACTATATTTTCAATCAGAACATTTAGTATTATTCTAGGAAGGTGACAAAAAGCCAAATCGAGTCCTTCCTCTTCCCGAAATAGATATTCTATTTATCATTATGAAAATCATTCATAATAGTCAAAAATCACATCAAGACCAAAGTCATTAAGACTCAAATCATTAAATCGGAATCCATGTCATCAAAACATAATCACTTTTCCATTCTCAATATATCATGATAGAAATCTCATCATATCTCATATCATTAGGTTCATCTCTTATTCATGCTAGCATTACAAAATCATTTACTTAGTAGTAGTCTACTTTTAGGTTAGTGCACATCAACCTCTTCATGGCCGTACATCGCCACACAAAACTACTCTGGGTAACTAGGCCCAGTCTTCCCTTTTCTAGCTTAGAGAAAGTATGTCTCCTCAATATTAAATATCAAAGCTATGGTTAGACTTCAATCCATCATGATAAGAATAAGGTACTATATCTCACAATATCAATCATTGAGAATAGAATCAGAGGTACATTACTCAAACTATCAAGGATATAGGATTACCCTAAGTAGTGAGGGAAATACTCATCCTTAACCACTCATCCTTAACCACTTAATGACTAGGGAAGCTCAGGTAAAGAGGAATGTTCTTCCTTAACCTCAATTACTCTGGTATAGAGAAAATCACTTATTCTCTTACCATTAACCAAGACTTACCCTAATATAGGTACATCCAAAATCCATCTTGCCCTACTTCCACAAAGTGGATACCCATGAGAGAAAACCATTTCATCAAATCATCATGCAACATAATGCATAATTAAATCATTCTTATCATGGGTGTTCAAATTCATCAATAAATCACATATGATTCAATATCATCATGAAGTCATTTCTTAAATTTGTTTGGATGCATAGTCTTTTCACAATCTAATGAATTCTAGACATTCAATTCAATGTTTAAGGTTTGTATTTAGGTTACCTGGGTTAAAGAACTCCATTTCCATCATTTTCAGACCAAAATCCTCAAATCAGGGGCCTGGTAATCGATTACATAGCATTGGTAATCGATTACAAGCTTGGCAGAAGTCATGTAATCGATTATAACAGGATGTAATCAATTACACGTAATCCATTACATCAGGACGTAATCCATTACATCTTGCCCAGAAGCCTTGTAATCGAATACATAGGTTATGTAATCAATTACAAGCTGCAAAATTTATAGAAGACGTAGTCTTTAAACCATCCCAACCCAAACCAAACCATTAAACATCAACAACAACATCAAATCATCACAAATATGCAATCAAATCAGTCATAAAACATCAAATCTCAACATGGGTATAAACCTCATTTTCCAAATCTTAAAAACTCATCAAGAATAGATCAAGAATCAAGTTCTTAAATCATAATCAACACAAAATCATCTTTTCCATTTCCAAATCATCATTTAAAATCTCAAGTTTTCCAAAACATTGGAAGACAAAGGAAGAAATAGAAAAGTAATGAAAACCCCCTGCCTTGGTTCCCATAGCTCCATGCTTTTCCATGCTTGATTTTTCCTCTTTGGTTCTTGCTTGATCTTCCTTCTTCCTTATCTTTTCTTCTCCTTTCTTCTCCTTTCTTTCTCTGTTTTCTCTTATTTTCATTTCTGTCATCGTTCTCTCTTTTGCTTTTCATGTTTCTTTTCTTTGTTTCTTTTATTTGTCCTTTGAGCCGAGAGTGAGAGAGAGAAAATGAGAGAGAAAAATATCTCTCAAGTAATAATGAGGGAAGTGGGGACGGTAGTAGGGAAAAATGAAAAGAAAAAGTGAAATTCACTGATAAATTTTTATCTGCTAAATATACTTTAATTTATCAGAAATGAATTTTTCAAACTCCACAGGCATTAGGGAAAATTATAGAATTTCATAATATTTTTCATATCTGCCATTTCTCAATTCGGTATGAAAACACTTCTACAGTGTCCTTAAAAATACCAAACTAATTCCATTTGTCCTCAAAATTTAACCACATCATCTTTCACACATTTATAACCTATTAATAAAATTTTCCTTATTTATTCCCTTTGATTTAGCATTATGCTATTTTCCTGAGTTAAAATAGTCATTTTGCACATTCTGTGTTGCGACAAAGTACCTAAATTAACTCAAAACGTCTCGAAAATCATTAGACATGTTAAACAATTATTATGGTACCTTATGACCATATACAAGTCTAACCTATTAAAAACAGAATGTTACACTAACCCTTTCCATCATAGACCCTTAGTAGCCAACTTTGACCCCAAAAATAAAAAACAAAGCCTTTTCTTTTCATATGCTCACATCATCCATGTCTCTCCACATTGGAGTATAGCCTATACACTAATTTTCCTACCCTTTTTACTTCCAAGTGTATGCTTAGTGTGAAATTTGCATTTTCTTTCATTTGAGTTTAGCAAAAAAAGAAAAAAAAGAAAAGTCAAAGTTGGGAAGAAATGATAAGAATACCAAAGTGACATGTATTTATTCATCAAATAGTTAAAAAAAAAGGAAGAAGAAAGACAAGCATTATTATTTGATGATCTGAAAAGTTGAAAAATACATCAAGTGAGAAATGTGATCTAATGAGATATTTAATAAAATTCTATTTGCATGTACTTGGAAGTCTTTTTAAATCCTTTTCCATTTTTTTTTCATATAGCCCCAAACCCAAGCCATGTTACAACCCTTTGTGTTGACCGTTCTAATCCTAAATAAGCTTTTGGAAAGAGTGGTGGAAGTCTCATTTGTTGGTGTTCCTATCATAAGATCAATGTTTGTTTGTTGTTTGTACATAATTGTCTAATTTCTCATAAAAATGTGTGTACACTCATTGTCAACTCCATAGAGTGAATCATTGCACAAAACACTTTTATACCCGTGAGTTATGAAGTTGAACCTTTTGCTTGAGATATTCTTGATGTTGCATGTGTCAGGGCTTCTGGTTAGATGGCTATAGTTTGGAACACACACACACACACACGCACACACTTTGTGGACTGCTATAGGCGGATTGCTTATGATATGACTATTGAATTCCTAATATTGTTTTGAAATGTGAATCTGAAAAATGTGAATTGATGGGCTATTTTATCATTTTCTTAGTCTCTTTAATCTCTTTTGTATAAAAATTGTTAGGGATTAGTAATAAGCAAGTTGGAGGGTGTGATGAGTGTATGAAAGTTCTCTCTAAATACTTTATTATTAGACTAAAATACTAAAATATAAATAGAAATTATTTAAATTAATGTGTATTTTTAAATTAAATTTTTATTTATTTTAAAATATTATGGAATTGAACCTTTTGCTTGAGATATTCTTGGTATTGCATGTGTCAGGACTTCTTGTTAGATGGCTATAATTTGGAACACACACACTCTGTGGACTGCTATAGGTGGATTGCTTGTGATATGACTATTGAATTCTTCAGATTGTTTTGAAATGTAAATCTAAAAAATATGAATTGATGGATTATTTTATCATTTTTTTAGTCTTTTTAATCTCTTTTGCATAAAAATTATTAGGGACTAGCAATAAGCAAGTTGGAGGTGTGATGAGTGTATGAAAGTTCTCTTTAAATACTCCATTATTAGATTAAAATACTAATATGTGAATAGAAATTATTTGAATTAATGTGTATTTTTAAATTAAATTTTTATTTACTTTAAAATATTTTTAAATAAATATTTTTGTTTAATTTCAGAATTTATAGAGAACAAGTAAAAGTTTAGTCACATTCAAAGAAAAATTCAAAGCCCAAATAAAAAAATTGAAGCAGTCCAAATAAATTTAAAAAAATTTTGGAAGATTGAAGTGCTGGACCGTGGTGCATAGCAAATTGAGAAGAAAAAGAATTGGGCTGTACAGGAAATAAAAGGGCTTGGAAAGCAAGGAGGCATCACATGTATATAAATTGAAGAATTGGACGAGGTCAAAAGGGCACGCTGCAGGGGATAGATTGAAAAAGTGGAGTAGGTGCGCAGTTCGCGGAAGAAAAAAATAAATGAAAGATTGCACGGGCAGTAATGTTGCAGAGAATTTTAGTGAAATAATTTTATTATATTTTAATTTTATTATATTTTATTAAATTTTTTTATATTAAAAAAATAATGAAATTTTGATTATCTTAGTATTATTATGTTAAATTATTTTTATCCAAATTTTAAGATTTAATGTTTATTAATTTTATTTTTTTATCATATTATATGAATGATTGTTAAGATGAGTTCACCATATATTTTTTTATGTTTGGTAATTTATTTATATTATCTGAATATTAGTAGTAATTGTTGGATATCAATTGTAGTTTTTTTAGGAATACATTCGATAGTTTGATAATTACTATTAATTAGGAAAATTTGATCATAAATGTGATTATTGTTTTTAATGCTTTATTAATATACTTTTCTTGAGCACATGCTTGTCACTAGATGATAATGAGTTAAATTATGTGGGTAAAATAATTTCGCATAGTTAATGTTAAAATTAATTTTGGTAGATTTTGAACCTTAGTCATCTTACATCTGATATAAAATACAAATGTATTTTACTTTACTTTATTTAATTTTGCATTTAAATTAATCTTTATTTACTTTTAATCATTTAATATTTTTCTTTAGTTTATTTGTTTCTTTAGTTATTCTTTTAATTAGTCTCTCTGAGGAATCGACACCCCAAAATTGTGCTATAATTACTGCGTTGTTCTTTGGGCGTAATAAAAAATTGCCGCCGTTGTCGAGAAGATGGTAAAAGAATTGCTAGACAATTTTCCTTTTTAGCAGTTTGTAAAGGCGGTAACTTCATTCCATCTTTTATCTTACTGCATCTTTATTTTATTTTATTTTCTTTTGGTAGTTTTTTTATTTTACTTTTATTTATATATAATTTTTTTTAGTGTTGCATTAATTTTCCCTACCTTGCATGCACATGTATAGATACTCCTTGGGTCGATTTACTTGTAAAGTTGTGTCAGAATTAGAGTCTGATTTTTCTATTCATTTATTTGATACTTCTGACTCTAAGAAAATGAGTGAACACATAAATCAACCCACTAGGACACTTTAGGATTACCTTCATCCTACATGCATAGCTACACCGTCATGCATCATGTTGCCAGCTAATACTGCTCGATTGGATTTTAAAATAGGGATGATACAGTTACTCACTACTTTTCATGGCTTGGAAAATGAAAATCCATATTTGCATATTAGAGAGTTTGAGGAAGTAGTTGCGACTTTTCATAGTTAAAATGCAACTAATGATGTTGTGCTTAAGTTCTTTCCTTTCTCTTTGAATGATAGAGCTAATAGTTGGTTATACTCACTGAGACCATGATCTATTAGATCATGGAATGAGATGACTCAGGCCTTCTTCAATAAACATTTTCTCCAATATAAGACCAATGCTTTGAAAAGGCAAATCTCTAACTTTGCACAAAAGGACAATGAGACTCTGTATCAGTCTTGGGAGAGATTTAAGAAGTTGTTGAGTATGTGTCCTCACCATGGGTATGAGAATTGGCGCTTAGTGAGTTATTTTTATGAGGGACTTACACCTAGAGAGCGCCAATTTGTGGAGATGATGTGCAATGGTGAGTTTTTACAAAAAGATCCTGATGAGACCATAGAATACCTCAATGAGCTTGCTGAAAAAGCTCAAACTTGGACTGGACCTAGTGCTACTAAGAGCACAACCAAGTCACGACCTGCAGGAAACCCAAATGGCGGTGGAATCTACCATCTTAGGGAAGAGGATAACCCAAATACTAAGGTTGAGATGCTCACTAGGGGGTTAGAGATGTTAAAGACTAAGGACGTAAAGCCAACACATATGCCTAATCATGTAGAGTATTTTGGACCATATTTTGTGTGTGGTGGGGTAGATCACCTTGCCCAAGATTGTCCAACATTTGCTGAGAAAAGAGGGATGTATGAGGAATAATGTAATGCATTAGGTATGTACGAGAAGCCTTTTACACCTTTCTCTGATGCATATAATTTGGTATGGCGCAATCACCCTAATTTTAGCTGGAAGTTTGAAATCCAGCCGCCTGCACTGCCACCTCAGTCATATCTTGCACCATATCATGCACCTCCATCTTCTAGGAGTCATTCAGAAGACACTTTGCATGCTTTTATTGAGGCACAGGGAAAGATCAACTAAAAGTTTGAATCTTTGATTAACCAAGTTGTGGAAGAAAACAAGGAGAGAAAGTGTCAAGTGTCCAAATTGATGAACTCCTTGAGTGTGAATGAGCGATGTAAGTTCTCTTCTCAAGCTCAGTCCGCACCCCATGGTCAACACATGGCGCAAGAGAAGTTGAAGGATGTGAATTCCATTGTAACACAAAGTGGTAAATTATTACGTATCCCAAGAACAAACAACTCAGAGGATGTTGACAAAAATTAGGATAGTAGTGATGCCGAGCTACCCAAGGAACCTGAGGTGACAAAGAGTCTTGTTAAGGTACCATTCCCTCAAGCTTTATAATCAAGCAAATGGATTCTAGATTCCAACAATGAAATTCTTGAGAATCTAAGGCAGGTAAAAGTCAATCTTCCTCTTTTGCATGTGATTAAATAAGTTCCTACTTATGCAAAGGTTATCAAGGATTTGTGCATAGTTAAGAGGAAGCACCATGTGAAGAAGACAACATTCTTGATAGAACAAGTTAGTGCCTTAATTGAGCAGCAGATTCCTCCCAAGTATAAAGATCCTGGTTGTCCAACTATTGCATGCAGCATCGAAAATCATAAGTTTGGGCAAGCTTTGCTAGATTTAGGAGCTAGCGTGAATATAATGCCATATTTTATTTATTTGCAGTTGGGGTTGGGAGAACTCAAACCAACCACTGTGGTATTTCAATTGGCTGACCGTTCAGTCAAAGTACCTCGGGGTATGGTAGAAGATGTTCTAATTCAAATTGACACATTTTATTATCCTGTTGATTTCCTAATCCTTGACACTAGCTCTGCTATTGAAACTACTTCTAAAATTCCTTTGATTTTAGATAGACCTTTTCTTGCCACTACTAATGCTCTTATTAATTGTAGGAATTGACTCATGAAGCTGTCTTTTAGAAATATGACTCTCGAAGTGAATATCTTTCATATTAAGAAGCAGTAAGAAGATGATGATGAGGGCCACTAGGCATACATGATTGACTCAATCATGGATAAGAGAGTTTTTATAACTCATGATTTTGATCTTCTTGAAACTCAGGATTATGGCACTCGGGCATGGTAACCAAAGTTCTAAGAGTTACCTGTGAAGGGTGTAAAACAAATTTCGTCAAGTGTGGAGCACCCATAGTTGAATTGAAGCCTTTGCCTGAGGGTTTAAAGCATGTTTTCCTTGGTCCAGGTGATATTTTTTCTATTATTATCTCATCTGAATTATTTGAATCTCGAAGTGAGAAGTTAATTCGGACCCAAAGTGAGCATAAGTCAACTTTAGGTTGGAGCATTACTGATATGAAATGTCCTAGTCCTCTGATCTGTGCTCATAACATTAATTTGAAGGAAGGTAAATGGTCAGTGGTTGAAGCTGTAACTTAAGTTAAAGGATCTAGATGTAGAAGAGACTTCGGTAGACAATCCTGACTACCAAAGCTAAGGTAAGTTTATAGTATTTCGTTTGTGTTTTTATTGAGTCGGCTTTAGTGCCTCCCAGATTTTGGAGCCTTTGTATGAGGATGTAAATAGTATCGGCTAACAAAAAAAATTAAAAAAAAAGACTAAAAAAAAACAAAAAGTTTGTGTGCTTGTTTATTTCATTTTTTCTTTATTTTGTTTTTGTTCTTTTTGTCATTGTTAACCATTGTCAAGGTGTAGTTATCCTCTTCTCGTTTTTTCTTTTTAATTGCTCAGCATTTCAAGTATGTGACTCCTCTCCATTACTTTATTTAGACAAGCTCACTTATACTGCTTTCATTAGAAACAACCATAAAGATTACGATGAAGTTCCCAATGGGGAACATGTAGCCTTTCTTTTGTATTGGCTTAGTGCCTTTGTCCTCTACACTGTGTTAGCAACATGCCACGTCAACATAATATGTGGGTCGCGGAGTGGGTCAAGACCATATATGGATTTGGTGCATGAAGGCCATGCACCGCAGCTTTAGGAAGCACGTGAGGGCTTTGTTGGTTGTGAAACTTTGTGGCCCGAACAATCGGATGACGAAGAATAATCAAAATGGTGTCGACGGTGTCAATCAACAATGACAAGAGGGCAGCAAACAAAAGATGGCCAACAGTGGGGAATCTTGAACAATGGTGACGAAGAGGCGATGATTGTGATGGAGAGGCGACAAGGCAGCAATAGAAGGATTGGATTGAGAGCCTAAACTCTCTAATACCATGTGAAAAACAAAGAAATATGGACATGAGAAAAGCTTAGAGAAAATTTCTTATATTCTCTGAATGAATATATACAAAGGGGTAACATTTATTTATAACTCTATTACTATGCAGAAAAAATACAAAAAACAAATATAGTCGTACAACAAGCACAAATCAAAAGAAATAAATGCAAATCACTATACTAACAGCAACGTTATTGGTCCAACCAAAATACTCCAATTTTCATTCAACCCTCTCACAAACACATTCTGTATCTCGCGGAAAAGCTACAGTAACATATAATCTGATTTGATATCTCTCTCACATAAATATACGATGAACATACGGTGAATATATTTGGGTTGAGCAAAAATCATTTCCCTTACACTAATTACATATATACATGCTAATAATTATACAACTATGCTAACACTTTCTTTCTTCCTTTTTTTATATAAAATTTTTCTGCAAAAAAAAAATAACAATAAGAGTGTTAGGTTATAAATTTAAAATTACAAAACAATACTACTATAATGCAAAATGAACTGATTTATTAGAACAAATACAACATTACCTACCTAGCACTAGGATCACATGGTTTCATAACATTTAGGTGTCAAACGTGGTTTTACCAGAATCTCAAGAGGAGTAGCTTTTTCGTTGGACAATCCAAGCTTTTCATTCATATCAATAGGTTCACTAGATGGATTTAAGATTTCAAAGGAGTGCAAAAAATTAGCTAGAGTCAAATAAATCGTCTGAAGTCCAAATGATATTCCAGGACATATCCTTCTGCCGCTTCCAAATGGTAACAACTCAAAATGAAGACCCCTAACGTCAACCTCTTTGTGAGTGGTAAGGAACCTTTCTGGCTTGAACTCCAATGGATCTGGCCAAATACTTGGGTCTGTGTGGATTTTCGACAAGTTTGTGATTAGTCGAGTTCCCTTTTTGACATAATAGCCACCCAAAGTGCAATCTTCTGTGAATTCACGAGGCCCTGAGAGAGGGCCTGGTGGATACAATCTTAATGTTTCTTTGACTATAGCTTGAAGGTATACCAACTTATTTATATCCGACTCACTTATGAATCTCTCTTTCCCAATTTGAGTATCAAGTTCTTCTTTTGCTTTTTCCAATGTAAGAGGATTTCTCAATAGTAAACACATTGCCCATGTAAGGGTAATAGTACTTGTGTCAGTTCCTCCCAAAATTAACGCCTGCAAATTAAGTACAATTAAATTCCATAAGAGGATTGTTGTTATCTCTGGAAAAGTGTGTATAAGTGCAGGTTTAAAAGGAAATCCTAGTCAAGTTTTTGTAAATATAGAAATACAGCATATAGAAATGTTGTTAGCACCTCAAGATTTTGGAGAAATTCTTGCCTAAACCATAAGCACCTAGTTGAGTGTATCAGATTAATTATGATTGAGTATTTTTATAGATAATTGTGTTACATAATTAATTTTATAAAAATTAATAAAAATATTAAATTTTGATTGATCTGGTGTACCAAATTATGATATCCATGGTTTAGGTAAGAATTTCTCAAGATTTTGTTGTAATTTTTACACCATTCGAATCTCTGTACAGGGATTGGCCTATTTCTTGTCTAAAGACTTTCTTTTTGCAAACGGACCAATCCCATTAAAAGAAAGTACTGAAAAAAAAAGGGTAAAAGGTTTTGATATGCAAATAAGATTTCAATACAATATAAATTGTTAAGATATTTTTCACAAGAAAATGTTATTAGTGTATATCATTCATGTTCACCAACTCTAACTATTATTATCTTTTACTTTAATTTTTTTTAACGTCATAATTGAAGTGTTGAACGTTAAATAATATAAAACACCTTTTTTCCCCCCAAAAAATATAAGGATTTCTCTTGGAACAAAAAAGGAATAGGAAAATCGATTGTTGAAGGGAAGTAAAAATATAATTTCCTAGGAGCACCATGTTCTATATAAAAGAATAATAATATTTGCACATAAAATATTCTAGATCATTTTTAAATCTCTTTATTTTTAGATAATAAAATTAAAAAAAAACACATTTCAATACACTTTCTCTCCACCTTTACTTTCCAGAGTGATATTAGTATATATTCAAGTTTACAATGAAACTTTATATGTAACAACACATCTATTATTAAATTTTATAATATGCACTTATTTATAATTTACAATTATATTTTAAATAATAAATATACTATCACATAATAAGTTGAATCTGAATCTATATTAACATTACTGAATTTTACTAAATAAGTATGATGTAAAGTTGATGTAAAATTTTTTAATGTGTGAATAACATTACTCTACCTCTAAATACATACCAACGCTGTGGCTTTGATTATGGTATCAGCATCAAACTCATCAATCGTTGCTCCATCAAGCACTGAAATCATCACGTCTATGAAGTCTTGATCACGTTTAACCTTTTCACCCAAAGCCCTGTTCTGGTGGTGCTCCTCTAACCACTCACCTACAATCTTGTCCAATTCCTTAGCAGTTTCTTTCATGGCCTTCTCATATGACCCAAAATCAAACCATCTCAGATAAGGAATAGCATCTCCCACCGTGAATACTCCCATCAAACGCATGAACTCCCTTAAAGCTTTTAGACACCTTTGTGCTTCTTTCTCAACAACCACAGCTGCATCACCAAAATATTTTTTCCCAGCAACCATTCTAAGAATAATGTTGAGTGCCAACTGAGCGAACCACTGCTTCAGCTCCACCAAAACATAGCTAGACTCGTTTGTTCTACTGGACCAAACATTAAATAGCTCTTTAATCGAAGTTTGAACTTCAGAGACACGAACATGACCTAGTAGCTCAACTCGGCGATTGGATAGGATCTCTAAAGTTGCAATCTTACGCAGTTGGCGCCAGTATGGACCATAGGGTGCAAAACCAAACATGGCTTGGTTGTAGGTCAAATGTTCAACAGCAACAAGCTTGGGGCGAGATGAAACAACCATGTCTTTTGTGGTGAAGCATTCCTTAGCCATTTCCCAATTGCTGAGTACCAAAGCACGTGTGGCACCAAGCTTGATGGTGAAAATGGGTCCATACTTGTCAGCTATGGCACCCAAGGTTATATGGGGTGTTTGTGAACCACTCAACAGTGGGAGGTGACCAAGTATAGGCCAAGCACCTGCCACTGTTGGAGGTTCTCTAACATGAGCAGCTTTGGAGGGACGATAAAGAAACAAACACAAGAAGATTAGAGAAAGGAGTGCAATTGCAATGGCGTTTAGGCAAATTAGAAGTAAATCCATTTAAGGTTGTGTATTCCTGGGCCTGCTGGAGAGATATGTTTGGCTTGGATGTTGTTGCGGATGTATAGCATTTTAAGTAAAGATATGTCTAGATGCAGGGTTTTGATAAGAGATTTGAATTTTCTCATATCAATTTTCTTTTTTACATGATCAAGTAAAAAAAAAAATTATAAAAAAAATTCATAATTTATGACCAACTCCAATCAATCAAATCTTTTTTTTGGATCAAATAATCAATATCAATGAGACTAGAAAAATCCAACACGGCCCAGTGGACGAAATATGTGGTATTGAGATGTCGCCAGGGAATTAAATGTATGCAGCTTGATATGAAGTACGAATAAAAAACGTAGAGAAAAAAAAATGATGAGTAAAGGATAAGTCAAGCTATTTACACACTTGTTTAAAAAAAAAAATGCTATTTAGTATTTACAGAAAAAAGTGAACCGTGAATGCAATGACTAAGTGAGAGACAAAAAAAAAAAAAAATTGGTGAGACGAAAAGTAGAATGGAAAGAAATTTGTTTGTGTAATTAAGTAAAGCACTAGAAAGGATAGGATAAGATGCAGTCTACTCGCGTGAAAGAGATCACGACGCTGACTGCAATTCACTTGTTCTTTTTTTCAAATTTGGCTGCTTAATTTGGTTTATTATACGAAAGTTTTATATATATATATATATATATATATATATATATATATATATATATATTTGATAAGATGCAATTTACTAGTATGAAAGAGACCTGAAAAAAAAATAAAAAAAATAAAAATGATAAATAATATTAAGAAGAATATAAAAAAATATATATACATTATTAATGATAAAAATATTATAACTGAGAATAGTCATGACCAAATTAGGAATTTGGTGAATATTTCTTGATTTAAATTAGATCTTCCTTTTCTATTGATTTTGAAACAAAAGTATGGTCCTTGGAGTCAATTGGAGCTCAGGCCAACCCATGGAAAAACTATGTGTTCACACTTGAAGAGTGTTCACACTTGGTTGTTAATTTTATTTGGTTGTTAATAAAAGTGAGACTTTGTGCCCCCTTTGAGTGATATACACGACCAACCAAGAGGAAAGTGAGACTTTTTGTGCCCCTTTGAGTGATGTTCACGGCCAACCTAGAAAAAATAGGAGTTCCTTGCTTCCAATTGTCATTCTCTTCAATCCTCTATTTTTCAATTTTTACGTCAAAACGGGTTTCTGCCTTGGCTTTTCAAACCCTTACTCGCTCTAACTCGATGGTGTTATTTTCTGAATAAAGGAGTAGGCTTAGTGACCCAAAACAGAGAGCAACACAATCCTTTTATAGAGTTCTCCCCATCACAGAGCTCAACGGACATGCAACAGAACGTGGGATGTGGGAGCACACGATTTTCGCAAGCAACCGTTGCAAAGAATATGGGTTGAACTTAGCCAGAAAATGGACCATATTGGAAACGAATTTCCCATGAAAATAGCAAAGCTTTATTAAACTTAAACTATCTTCAACAAACAGAGCACGTCTGCTCCGAAGTTGAAGGGGAAATTCTATCATTCTCCCACTTGTTCCATTTAACCCATCATCAAACATAACAAGAAACGAAATGTATGAATCATGGCGATAAGTCCTCTAGTAGCGAGTATTATCTTCCATGTATCACAATATATCAAGTTTCTCAATACCAGCCCATAACTTAATGAATAAACCATATGTTTATTCTAGGTCAAAACCAAATGATATTTCTCAAAATAAACAATTATGTGCACAAAATATATGAGAAAACATCAAACTGAATAAGAGTTTCATAAAAAATAATAAATGTACGTACAATGAAAATCATATCATGGAGCCAAGTCCCATTCGTACTACATGATCCTTAAAATTCTTTGGTGGCATGCCTTTAGTCAAAGGTTCGGCAATCATCAACTCAGTGCTGACGTGTTCAATGACCACTTTCTTTTCCTTAACACGTTCTCTTATGGCCAAATACTTTATGTCGATGTGCTTACTTCGACTTCCACTCTTGTTATTCTTAGTCATAAATACCGCAGTAGAGTTGTCACACTACAATTTCAATGGCCTAGAAATAGAGTCCACAACTCTAAGCCTAGATATGAAACTCTTCAACCATACACTATGCGAGGTAGCCTCAAAACAAGAAACGAACTCGGCCTCCATAGTGGAAGTAGCAGTCAAGGTCTGCTTTGCACTTCTCCAAGATACAGCTCCACCAACTAGCATAAAAACATAACCAGATGTTGATTTCCTGGTATCAATGTAGCCAGCATAGTCTGAATCGGAGTAGCCAATCATCTCCAGATCATCAGTCCATCTGTACATAAGCATGTAGTTCTTTGTCCCTTGAAGATATCTCATCACCTTCTTTGCAGCTTTCCAATGGTCAACACCTGGATTACTCTGATATCTTCCCAAAACTCCAACAAAGATATGCAATGTCGGGTCTGTGCAAACTTGAGCATACATAGGCTTCCAACAACTGAAGCATATGGAATATTTTTCATGTGTTCCCGCTCAAAATCATTTTTGGGGCACTGACTCAAATCGAGTTTGTCACCCTTCACAATGGGAGCTACACTCGGTGAACAATCTTTCATGTTAAATCTCTCTAAAACTTTGTTGATATAGGTCTCTTGAGACAAACCCAAAATGCCTCGAGATCTTTCTCTATGGATCTTAATGCCAATGACATAAGATGCCTCTCCCATATCCTTCATATCAAAGTTCTTCGAGAGAAATTGTTTCACCTCATATAGCATACCCTTATCATTAGTCGCAAGTAAAATATCATCCACATATAACACAAGAAAACAAATCTTACTCCCACTGACCTTCTGGTATATACATTGATCCATAATGTTCTCTTCAAAACCAAATGAAGTGATAACCTCATGAAATTTTAAATACCATTGGCGGGAGGCTTGTTTCAATCCATAGATGGATTTATTAAGCTTGCAAACTAAGTGCTCACCATCACTAGAGGAGAATCCTTCAGGTTGTTTCATGTAAACCTCTTCCTCTAGATCACCATTGAGGAACGCCGTTTTCACATCCATTTGATGTAACTCAAAGTCAAAATGAGCTACTAATGCCATAATTACTCGGAGAGAATCTTTCTTGGATACAGGAGAAAATGTCTCCGTGTAGTCGATTCCTTCTCTTTGAGTGAACCCTTTGGCTACAAGTCTTACCTTATGTCTCTCAATGTTGCCTTGTGAGTCTTTCTTCGTTTTAAAGACCCATTTACATCCAATGACTTTTACACCATTAGGAAACTCAACGAGATCCCAGACTTGGTTAGATGCCATAGAATCCATCTCATCTTTCATGACATTGTACCATAAATTCGATTCCTTAGAACTCATGGCTTATGAAAACATTTCGGGATCATTTTCAGCTCCAATGTTATAGTTCGACTCTTGCAGATACACTACTTAATCACTAGGAATTGCTGACTTTCTGACTCTAGTAGATCTTCTTAATATTGCCTCATTATCTTCTTGAGGAACTTGTTGTTCAACCAATTGTTCAACAGGTTATTCTTCATCAATAATTTGATCTACAGGATCATTTTCAACAGTTTGTGGAACTTTAATTTATGGTTGTCTAACACCCGTTTGTACCTGAGGGGCGTGAATGACAATCAATCTATCACTTGATCTAGAGGGTTGAGTCTCATAGTGATCTTTTTCAAAAGCAATGTCTTGAAACTGATCACTCCCACTGATCAAGTCATTCTCAAGAAACTTAGCATTTCTTGATTCCACAATCCTAGTGTTGTTTGATGGACAATAGAATCTATACCCCTTGGACTTTTCAGTATATCCAATGAAATACCCACTAGAAGTCCTTGGGTTTAGCTTCTTCTCTTGTGGGTTATAAATTCTTACTTCAGACGGGCATCCCCAAACGTGTATATGTCGCAAACTTGGTTTCCAACCTTTGAATAACTCAAAAGGCATCTTAGAGACAACCTTGTTCGGAACTCGATTTAATATATACACAGCCGTCTTTAGTGCTTCAATCCACAAGAATTGAGGAAGTTTTGTGTTACTCCTCATACTTCTCACCATGTCCATTAAGGTTCGGTTTCTTCTTTCTGCCACACCATTCTGATTTGGAGAACCAGGCATAGTGTACTGGGCAACAATCCCTTGTTCTTGAAGAAACTTCGCAAATGGACTAGGTGCTTGTCCATTCTCTATGTATCTGCCATAGTACTCTCCACCTCTATCAGATCTCACAATCTTAATTTGTTTTCCACATTGCTTCTCCACTTCAGCCTTAAAAACTTTAAAAGCGTCCAAAGCTTCATCCTTAGAACGAAGCAAGTAGAGATACATATATCATGAATAATCATCTATAAAAGTGATAAAGTATTTCAGACTACTTGCGTCCATGTCTGAACAACAAATATCTGTATGTATGATTTCCAATAAGTTCGAGCTCCTCTTTGCACCCTTTTTAGACTTGTTAGTTTGCTTACTCTTAATGCAATTCACACAAGTCTCAAAATCAATAAAATCTAAAGTACTAAGTACTCCTTCATTTACTAATCGCTTAATTCTATCAATGGAGATATGTCCCAATCTCTGGTGCCACAACGTAGAGGATTCCTCATTCACAACACAACGTTTTAACCCAGAAGAAACATGCATAGAATTATAAGCAACATCATTTTGCAATTTAATACAATAAAGACCATCAAGTAATTCACCAAAACTAACAATTTCTGATTTATTTAATAAAGTAAAACCAGAATAAAAAAAATTAAACAAAAAACCCAAAGGTACAAGTCTTGAAACAGAAATTAAATTCTTAGAAAAACTAGGAACATAAAAGGTCTTTTCTAAACGTAAAATAAGCTGCTGCTTAAAACTAAACTGCATGTCCCAATGGCCTCCACATGTGAACTCATCTTCCTTTGAATAGATGTATTGTTCACTTCCCACTGCTTCCTTAGGTTTTCCATACCCTGCAAGGTATTAGAAACATGGATTGTAGAACCAGAATCAATCCACCATGTGTTATGATTAACACGAACCATATTAGATTCATAACAAACAAATGTAAATGGAGTACCTTTCTTGTCGAGCCAGTTCTTAAACTTTATGCAGTCTTTCTTCATGTGCCCTTTCTTCTTGTAGAAGAAACACTTTGACTCTTTCTTTATGACTGGCTGAGGAGGAATGTTGCCCTTATTTTTGGCATGATCCTTCTTTTTCTTTCCATGAACAAATCAAGTTCACCTTTTCGCCCTCTTCCATCATCAACCTTTCCTCTTCCTGGACACACATAGTCAATAGCTCATTAATTGACCACTTATCCTTACGTGTGTTATAAGAGATTTTGAAAGGACCATATTGATGTGGTAGAGAGCACAAAATATAGTGTACTAGGAAAGAATCCGACATGGTAACCTCCAAGGCTTTTAGCTGAGCCGCTATATCCCTCATGCGCATGATGTGATCACGCACTCCTCTTATCCCAGTGAGCTTCATGGATGAGAACTGTATTATTAGAGTGCTGGCAAGGGCCTTGTCAGATGTAACAAATTGTTCATCAAGAGCTTTCAAAAGATCCTTCACTTTAGTATATTGATCGACAGAACCACGGATACCAGCAGATATTTTAGTCTTTATGAACATTACGGAGAGACGGTTAGATCTCTCCCATTTTTCATAAAGGTCAACGGCATCTGGAAGGCTGGTTTCAGTAATACCCGGTGGTTCATCTTTCCTAATAGCATAATCAATGTCCATCCAGCCCAAATGGAGAAGACTTCTCTCCTTCCAAACTTTATAGTTGTCACCCCTTAATTCGGGAATATCACACTTAATATCAGAAATATTCGCAGGTTGAATAACTGCAAAGTTCAAACATACATGCTCATTATTCATAATTTGAGACAAAATAAATATCATGTTTTACCAATGTAAATCATGCCTTAATATATGAATCTAGAGACATAAAACTTGTCTGTGGGCTAAAGTCCTACTCAATTAGACTCATAATGTAACCTTATGACAAAACTATCAAATTATGTTCCTTTTCTTAATTCCTGTGGGCATATCAAGAAATATAATATGATATTTCATCCTAATTAATCATACAAATATAACAAAATTCCTGTGGGTAGATCTTATTATATCACATATGATTAATTACAAGTAATGTTTTAATGTGATTCTAAAACTTAATATATAATTCTAATTAATTAAAGATCTTGTGGCTATTCCCTAATTAATTAAAATTATATCAATCACTTAACATTAAATCATTCTTAATAAAGAGCTAAATATTTGCATAACATAATACAAATAAATTGAATAACAATGCATAAATATTATTTAGCATAATTTTGCATGTACAATAGTCATAAATTCATACACACAAATTTCAAGAAATAAATAATATATGCATATAATTATTCAATAAAATAAACTATATAAGCTCTTTAAAAAATTAATTCTAATGTGCATAAATTATTTAACTTAATATTGCATGCTTAAGTAAGTACCAAAATTAAACATACAATTCAAGAAAATAAACAGACAATCTATACACATTAAAATTTATTAAATAATTCATGTGCTAAAATAATACAATTGCAAAAACATACAAAATTTTTAATCAGCACGTAAATTAAGCATATATATAACTTGTAGCACTTCAACTCCTAAGAAATGTTGATAGCATGGTGGTAGCCCAATTAGCTTTCATTCACGAGGTCACACATTCTATCCTGCAGCATACCATTTTTTTTTAAAACAAGAGGATTAAAACAAGGCATTCTAAGAATCGAACACAAGACCGTTGCACATGCATTTCAAAGGACGCATGTCTACCGTTGCACCACTTCAGAATTATGTGATAAAGGTTGCCGTCGTCAAATATATAACAAACTCCAAACGACACAAAGGGCCTGCGTTTCGTTCGTCTTCAACCTTGAGCCGGGTCATTCTGACCTGGTTGCAACCCGCGAACCCAAATTCAAAATTCGACGTTTTCCAGCCATTTTTTACGTCAAAAATAATGTTTTAAATCACAGAAAGCTTAGAAAATCAATTTCAAACAGATTTCTGATTTTAGTTTGGATTAAAAGGGTCAAAAACATAATACCCATATTCTGAAAAAAATAAAACTTCATAACAGATAAGAAGAGCAAGCAAGGCAGAGGCATATACAGGCTCAAATACCAAATGTAAAACTGAAAATAGATCTAAACATGCTAAGGATTTAAACAACACATTCAGATTAACACAGTGGAAGCAAAACGGATCAAGAAAAACCAACCTCCTGCCATTGCTATTTGATTAACTCTTCCTCTGTTTTTCAAGCTTTACGTCAAAACGGGTTTCTGCCTTGGCTTTCCAAACCCTCACTCGCTCTAACTCGATGATGTTGTTTTCTGAATAGAGGAGTAGGCTTAGTGACCCAAAACAGAGAACAACACAGTCCTTTTATAGAGTTCTCCCCATCACAGAGCTCAACGGACGTGCAACAGAATGTGGGATGTGGGAGCACACGATTTTCGCAAGCAACCGTTGCTAAGAATATGAGTTGAACTTAGCTAGAAAATGGACCATCTTGGAAACGAATTTCCCATGAAAATAGCAAAGCTTTATTAAACTTAAACTATCTTCAACAAACAGAGCACGTCTGCTCCGAAGTTGAAGGGGAAATTCTATCAGGAATAACATGCTCACATTTCTCATTCTCTTTGACATGGCTGACTCAAATGAGGAATGATAAGCTCACATTCTGCCCAAATAACAAAGATGTCATAATTTCCCGTGAAAATTGCACAATAAGGTACTCAAACAAGGACTTGGCAAAACTGTGAACAATACCTGATTCTGCTGGAGGTTGCCCAAAAATGTGAGTGATCCCATTCCCAAGTTGTTTGGTCAAAAGATCCAAGACTTTCTCAGCCAAGTTTTTAAAGCTGTATTGGACCCAAAAATTCATGCGTTTGGAAAATTAGAGCTTGATGAGTTTAACATAGCATACGGGTTGGCAAAGTGCACAGAGACCTCTCTCGCATGGATAGAAAGTGAGATTACAATGTGGTCAGTAGAGAGAGGAAGTGAGATTACATAGTTGGATTTGAAGAGTAAGATTATAGCCTTACCCCTTTCTTTAAAATTCTTAATCAAACTTCACTAATGCAAGGGGAAAAAAGAAGAAAAAGAAAAAAGGATAACAGGCCAACCCTCATTATTTTTGCATCCTCATGGGCCCTTGTCAGAATCCATGCAGCCTTCTTGATCAGCCCAAGTACAAGGACCTCTTAGAAACTCAGGCAACTTCACAAATATCACAGGGTTGAATGATAAATGATTCATCTTATTAATTGACGGTCACAAAATCCTATGTTTAATTTTATTTTTTTGAAAACACAAGTTCAATTTTTGTTATTAATTAGGGAAGAAATTTTTTTCTTTTTAGAACTTTCAAGTACTTAATGATTTATATGAGATTATAATTATTAGCAAATAAATTTGATCAAATAGTGAAAGTTGTGTAATTTAAATGTAAAAGTAGATGTTCAAAAGCACTAGAAAGATAAAGCAGCAAATAATAGCAAACAAAGAAATTATGCTTTTGAATCAAAGAGAAAGAATAATCATACAAAAAATGCAGTAAAATGCAAATAAAATAGAGTAAGGCAGTAAGCAAATTAATGTAATAAAAATGACAAATGATTAAATGAAAGCAGGTAAAGAAAGCAATTAAATTATGGAATTAAAACTTGTAGAAAGTTAACTTGACTGAAAATGAATGAAGTAAAAGCAATTAAAGAAAACAAATAAATTGAAGGCAATTAAATAGAAATCAAATGATTATAAGAATCACTCGATCAAGAGAATTAATGATCAATGTAAAGAAACTGAATTGAGACTTTTATTGAAATATAAAGATTATATAAGAAAAAATATGGTGGAAGACATACTTGACTAATCTATTTTATATCTATAGGCATCACAATGACTTAGGACTTAAGAGAGATATATGCAAGTGTTTTCCAATTAACTTAATGCCTTTACTCCCTTGAGTATTTATAGACAAGAAATATAACTACTATTTTGATAGGATCTTGACAAGTGTTTTGGTCTAAAGTAACTTCCTAATCTTGACAATGACACTCTTGTCTGATTGCTATATGCCTAACTTCTTATAACTTACCAAATTCAAATTTGAACTCCTATAATTTCGAATTCAAATGTATAACTACTCGAAACTATTGATAAATTTGAAATTCCCTTTGCAATTTGCAACATTCTTAAATTTGGTTAAGTGTCTGCAAGGTCTTTTGATCTTTAATCCTGTCCTTAATTTTGGACTTGCCTTCAATCTTAAGTCAAAAACTTTGCCAATTTCTATGATTTTTTGATTGAATGCCTTGAAACTCTTAGTTGGGTTTCTCTAAATGACATAGAATCAAATTAGTAATCCTTTGATTCTTTCAATGAATAAAAAAGATTACTTTAATACCAACAAATGCCTACAAATATTTATTCTCTTAACTATTTGGAGAGAGGTAAATATTATATTGTTTGATTGATATCTTTTCAATTCAAGTAAAATATCTTGCTAATATTTTAGTCCTTGTCATTGGATGAAAAAGACCTAGGTCTTTTCATTGTCAAATCCTCCAAATACGTTGTTAGGTGAAAGGACTATCGAGTGAGAAAAGAAAATTCAAAAATTAAGTTTTAGTGGGCGTATGGGCACACCCCAACTTCCAGCACCTTCCACTTTATAGGGAAGCTAAGAGCTCATGATGAGTGCCTAAATGCGTGGTGGTTACAGCCATAAAGTCTCTTGATTGTTTCAAGAAACCTTCTCCCTGTAAAAGGGCCTTCTTCTCTTCAGAAGATACTTTCTCTTTCTTCAAGCTTCCTCTGCAAGTTCTCCCTTTCCACTCAAGCATTTGCAAAGTTTACCGTTGCTGCATTTTTGAGCATTTTGTAACTCAAAGTCACTCATTCCTCTAAACTGAGATGTCTTTCTAATCTCTTGAAAACTTCCACCTTTCAAACGCTCTCTCTCCTTTCAATTTCCTACATTCTCAACTTAAAACTCAAACATATTCAAAGAACCTAGAACATTCAATGGCATTTTTATGCCAAAAATCCTAATCTTCATCTGGAACTGATGATATAGTAAACCTCCCAAACACAGCAACTATGCCTGCCCCTGATTCTCGAGATGGGATCCTTTATGCTCCAGATCCTTTGTTGACAATTCTGACCTTTGGAAATCTCAAGTATTGATCCCTTTCTCATTTGCAAATTCTAGGCATGCATTTTTAGGACCTACCATTCCTTTAGAAGAACTTGTGAAACCATTTCTTTCTTCGTCAAGATAATGAGTCCATTCTTGCTTTGAGAGAAGTTTTAACAATTGATTTCTTTTCCTATTTCTCAAAAATATTTTGAAGCTCTCCTCCTTTGAACAAACTTAGCTATCTGCAATGGTTGAATAGTATCGAAAAACAAAATATTGACCAATGGAAAGAAATTGCCATTTTCAATTTTATCAACTGAGCAAATATAATATCGATTACAATCTTGCTCACCAGTTCCTTCTATTTTTGGAACAAAACAACTAATTTCTTCCAAGTCTCCTATGAAATGATTTCTCCTACTATTTTTTGACCTTTTTGCTTGATCAGTGTACAAAAGTTTCCTCTAAATACTTTATTATTAGACTAAAATATTAAAATATAAATAGAAATTATTTGAATTGATGTGTATTTTTAAATTAAATTTCTATTTGCTTTAAAATATTCTTAAATAAATTTTTTATATTTAATTTCAGAATGTATAGAGAGTAAGTGAAAGTACAATCAAATTCAAAGAAGAATTCAAAGCCTAAATGAAAAAATTGAAGCAGTTCAAATAAATTTAAAAAAAGAATTGGAAGATTGAAGTGCTGGACCGTGGTGCATAGCAAATTGAGAAGAAATGTTGTGTTTAGAATAAATAAAAATGAGAAATGTTTGATTTGATTTGATTTGATTTGATTTGAATTGATTTGATTTAGAAATTAAATTTTATATATGGAACTTTAAAAAAAAGATTTGAATTGATTTTGAAATTAAATTTTGTGTTTGAAATTCATTAAAATAAGATTTGATTTGATTTGATTTTATTATTTTATATTTTGACCCTTATGAAAGATGATTAGAAATAGTTATTAAAGGTAAAATAGTCTATTTATTTCAAATCAAATCAAATCCTAACAAATTCTATTAAATTTGATAGAATTTCTAAAATAAAAGAAATAAAATCTATGAAATTTTAGAAATCAAATTATTTCATATTTTTTAATATTTTAAATTAAAATTTAATTAAATTTTTTTTATAATACAAATTATTTCTCATTTTTTTATATTTCAAACACAGTTAAAAGGAATTGGGCCGTACAAGAAATAAAAGGAATTAGAAAGCAAGGAGGCATCACATGTATATAAATTGAAGAATTGGACGAGGTCAAAAGGGCACGCTGCACGGGAAAGATTGAAAAAGTGGAGCAAGTGCGCCGTTTGACGAAGAAAAAAATAAAAGAAGAAAGACTACACGGGCAGCAACTTTGTAGTGCATATTTTTATTGTGTAATAGAAAATTTTAATAAGATAATTTTATTGTGTTTTAATTTTTTTATTTGAGTAATTTTTTTGTATTAAAAGAAAGATGAAATTTTGATTATTTTAGTATTATTATGTTAAATTATTTTTACTCAAATTTTAAGAATTAATGTTTATTAATTCTATTTTTTATCGATTATATAAATAATTGTTAAGATGAGTTCACATATTTTTCTCATACTTGATAATTTATTTATGTTATCTTAATGTTAGTGGTAATTGTTGAATATCAATTGTAGTTTCTTTTTAGGGATATATTTGATGGTTTGATAATTACTATTAATTAGAAAAATTTGATCATACATGTGATTATTATTTTTAATACTTTATTGATATATTTTTTGTGAGCACATACTTGTCGCTAGATGTTCATGAGTTAAATTATATGAGTAAAATAATTTGGTATAGTTAATGTTAAAATTAATCTTAATAGATTCTCAACCTTAGTCATCTTACATTTGGTATAAAACACAAATTTGTTTTACTTTTCTTTATTTAATTTTGTATTTAAATTAATCTTTATTTACTTTTAATCATTTAATATTTTTCTTTAATTTCTTTGTTTCTTTAGTTATTCTTTTAATTAGTCTCTCTATGGAATCGACACTGTAAAGCTGTGCTACAATTACTGCGTTATTCTTTGGGCGTAATAAAAAATTAGCGCCGTTGCCGGAGAGATGGTAAAAGAATTGCTAAACAATTTTCCTTCTCAGCAGTTTGTAAAGGTGGTAACTTCGTTTCATCTTTTATCTTGCTGCATCTTTATTTTATTTTATTTTCTTTTTGTAGTTTTTTTAATTTTACT
Organism: Ormosia semicastrata; assembly: GCA_029884595.1. Taxonomy (NCBI): domain Eukaryota; kingdom Viridiplantae; phylum Streptophyta; class Magnoliopsida; order Fabales; family Fabaceae; genus Ormosia; species Ormosia semicastrata. Next base: position 4,841,594 of record JAQQTO010000021.1, on the reverse strand, counting down.
TTTATTTATATATAAATTTTTTTTTAGTGTTGCATTAATTTTCTTTACCTTGCATCCACATGTATAGAGACTCCTTGAGTCAATTTGCTCGTAAACCTGTGTCAGAATCAAAGTTTGATTTTTCTATTCATTTATTTGATACTTCTGATTCTGAGAAAATGAGTGAACACATAAATCAACCCACTACAACTCTTTAGGATTACCTCCATCCTACACGCATAGCTCCACTGTCATGCATCATGTTTCTAGCTAATACTCCTCGATTGGATTTTAAAACAAAGATGATACAATTACTCCCTACTTTTCATGGCTTGGAAAATGAAAATCCATATTTGCATATTAGGGAGTTTGAGGAAGTAGTTGCGACTTTTCATAGTCAAAATGTAACTGATGATGTTGTGAGACTTAAGTTATTTCCTTTCTCTTTGAATGATAGAGCTAAGAGTTGGTTATACTCGCTGAGACCACGATCTATTAGATCATGGAATGAGATGACTCAGGCCTTCTTCAATAAACATTTTCCTCAACATAAGACCAATGCTTTGAAAAGACAAATCTCTGACTTTGCACAAAAGGACAATGAGACTTTGTATCAGTCTTGGGAGAGATTTAAGGAGTTTTTGAGTATGTGTCCTCACCATGGGTATGAGAATAAGCACTTAGTGAGTTATTTTTTATGAGGGACTTACACCTAGAGAGCGCCAATTTGTGGAGATGATGTGCAATGGTGAGTTTTTACAGAAAGATCATGATGAGGTCATAGAATACCTCAATGAGCTTGTTGAAAAGCTCACACTTGAACTGGACCTAGTGCTACTGAGAGCACAAATAGGTTATGACCTGCAGGAAACCCAAATGGCGGTGGAATCTACCATCTTAGGTAAGATGATAACCTAAAGGCTAAGGTTGAGATGCTCACTAGGGAGCTAGAGATGTTAAAGACTAAGGACATAAAGACAACATATGTGGCTAATCATGTAGAGTATTTTGGACTATGTTTTGTGTGTGACAGGATAGATCACCTTACCCAAGATTGTCCCACATTTGCTAAGATGAGATGGATGTACGAGGAACAATGTAATGCCTTAGGTATGTACAAACAACCTTTTGCACCTTTATCTAATACATACAATCCAAGGTGGCATAATCACCCCAATTTTAGCTAGAAGTCTGAAAACCAGCCACTTGCACAACCACCTCGGTCATATCCTGCACCATATCATGCACCTTCATCTTCTACGATTCATTTAGAAGACACTTTGCATGCTTTTATTGAGGCATAGGGAAAGATCAACCAAAAGTTTGAATCTTTGATTACCCAAGTTGTTGAAGAAAACAAGGAGATAAAGATTCAAATGTCCAAATTGATGAACTCCTTGAGTGTGAATGAGCGAGGTAAGCTCTCTTCTCAAGCTCAATCCGCACCCCATGGTCAACACATGGCGCAAGAGAAGTTGAAGGATGTGATTGCCATTGTGACATGATGTGGTACATTATTACACATCCCAAGAACAATCAACTCAGAGGATGTTGATAAGAATCAGGATAGTAGTGATGCCGAGCTACTCAAAGAACCTGAGGTGACAAGGAGTCCTATTAAGGTACCATTCCCTCAAGCTTTAAAATCAAGCAAACAGATTCTGGATCCCAATAATGAAATCCTTGAGAATCTAAGGCAAGTAAAAATCAATCTTCCTCTTTTGCATGTGATTAAACAAGTTCCTACTTATGCAAAGGTTATCAAGGATTTGTGTACAGTTAAGAGGAAGCACCATCTGAAGAAGACAATGTTCCTGACAAAACAAGTTAGTGCCTTAATTGAGCAGCGGATTCCTCCCAAGTACAAAGATCCTGGTTGTCCAACTATTGCATGTAGCATCGGAAATCATGAGTTTGGGCAAGCTTTGCTAGATTTAGGAGCTAGTGTGAATCTAATGCCATATTTTATTTATTTGCAGTTAGGGTTGGGAGAACTCAAACCAACCACTATGGTATTGCAATTGGCTAACCGTTCAGTCAAAATACCTCAGGGTGTGGTAGAAGATGTTCTAATTCAAATTGACAAATTTTATTATCTTATTGATTTCCTAATCCTTGACACTAGCTCTACTGTTGATACTACTTCTAAAATTCCTTTGATTTTAGGTAGACCTTTTCTTTCCACTGCTAATGCTCTTATTAATTGCAAGAATGAGCTCATGAAGCTGTCTTTCAAAAATATGACTCTTGAAGTGAATATCTTCCATATTGCGAAATAGTCAGAAGATGATGATGAGGGCCACCAGGCATACATGACGGACTCAATCATGGATAAGAGAGTTTCTACAGCTCATGATTTTGATCTTCTTGAAACTTAGGATTATGGCACTCGGGCATGGCAACCAAAGTTCGAAGAGTTACTTGTGAAAGGTGCAAAACAAATTCCTTCAAGGGTGGAAGCACCTAAAGTTGAATTGAAGCTTCTACCTGAGGGTTTAAAACATGTTTTCCTTGGTTCAGGTGATACTTTTCCTGTTATTATCTCATCTGAATTGTCTAAATATCAAAATGAGAAGTTAATTTGGACCTTAAGTGAGCATAAGTCAGCTTTAGGTTGGAGTATTGCTGATATAAAAGGTCTTAGTCCTCTGGTCTGTGCTTATAACATTAATTTGGAGGAAGGTAAATGGTCAGCGGCTGAAGCCGTAACTTGACTTAAAGGATCTAGATATAGAAGAGGCTTTAGTAGACGATCCTAACTACCAAAGTTGAGGTAAGTTTATAGTATTTCGTTTGTGTTTTTATTGAGTCGGCTTTAGTGCCTCTCAGATTTTAAAGTCTTTGTATGGGAATGTAAATAGTATCGACTAGAAAAAAAATTAAAAAAAATAAAAAACTAAAAAAAAATAAAAAACTAAAAGTTTGCATGCTTGTTTATTTTATTTTTTCTTTATTTTTTTTTGTTCTTTTTGTCATTGTTAACCATTATCAAGGTGTAGTTATCCTCTTCTCGTTTTTTCTTTTTAATCGCTCAGCATTTCAGGTATGTGACTCCTCTCCATTACTCTATTTATTTTCGTCCCAATAATTTCTTTAATGCATATTGGTGATTATTTTAAGTCTGGATTTAATTTTAAACATTGAGAACAATGTTCATTTAAGTTGGGGGTGATGGTGGTGCAAATTCAGTATTTAAAATGCTTGTTCGAACTCTGTGGCATAATTCCAAGTGACAATTTTTTCTTTAATTTTTTTTTTGCATCACACATGCATCTTTATCACATGTGTTCTCATTTCTCATTCATAGCTATATTTGTGAATTCACCAAACTCACCATAATCATTTTACTGAAACAGCCACAGAACCTCTAATGCACTCATCCAAACTTTTGTGGTAAGATGGTGGTTTGACACATGTAGCTAGAGAACTCTTTTACTTAAGTATTCATGTAAGTTTTTGAGAGAATTGAGAGCTTACAAATGCAATAAATTGTAATAAGCGTTCATTGATCTGTTGAATTGAGCACTTCTTTTGAGAACTTCATCATATGATTTGTGGTAAGATGGTAGATATAATTGGGATATGACGAAGGTCAACTTAGGATTAACGTCTGAACCTTTCAAGCTAACCTTTTCTATCATAAACTCCTAGTAGCCAACTTTGAGCTAAAAAGAAAAACAAAGGTTTTTCTTTTCATATGCCCATATCATCCATGTTTTTCCACATTGGAGTATAGCCTATACACTGATTTTCCTACCTTTTTTACTTCTAAGTGTATGCTTAGTGTGGAATTTGCATTTTCTTTCATTTGAGTTTAGCAAAAAAAAAAAGAAAAAAAAAGTCAAAGTGGGGAAGAAATGATAAGAATACCAAAGTGACATGTGTTTGTTTATCAAATAGTTCAAAAAAAAAGAAGAAGAAAGACAAACATTATTATTCGATGATCTGAAAAGTTGAAAAGTACATCAAGTGAGAAATGTGATCTAATGAGATATTTAATAAAATTCCATTCTTGGAAGTCTTTTTAAATCCTTTTCATTTTTTTTTTCATAAAGTCCCAAACTCAAACCATGTTATAACCTTTTGTGTTTCTGATCCTGAGTAAGTTTTTGGAAAGAGTGGTGGAAGTCTCATTTATTGGTGTTCCTATCATAAGATCAATGTTTGTTTATTACTTGTACATAATTGCCTAATTTCTCATGAGAGTGTGTGTACACTCATTATCAACTCCATAGAGTGAATCATTGCACAGAACACTTTTATACCCGTGAGTTATGGAGTTGAACATTTTACTTGAGATATTCTTGATGTTACATGTGTCAAAGCTTCTAGTTAGATGACTATAGTTTGGAACACACACACACACACACTCTGTGAACTGCTATAGACGATTTGCTTGTGATATGACTATTAAATTCCTAAGATTGTTTTGAAATGTGAATCTAAAAAATGTGAATTGATGAGCTATTTTATCATTTTATTTGTCTCTTTAACTTTTTTATATAAAAATTATTAGGGACTAGCAATAAGCAAGTTAGATGGTGTAATGAGTATACGAAAGTTCTCTCTAAAAATTCTATTATTAGATTAAAATTTTAAAATATAAATAGAAATTATTTGAATTAATGTGTATTTTTAAATTAAAATTTTATTTATTTTAAAATATTCTTAAATAAATTTTTTATGTTTAATTTTAGAATTTATAGAAAATAAGTGAAAGCTTACTCAAATTCAAAAAAAAATTCAAAGCCCAAATAAAAAAATTGAAGCAGTCTAAATAAATTTAAAAAAAGAATTGAAAGATTGAAGTGCTGGACCATGGTGCATAGCAAATTGAGAAGAAAAGGAATTGGGCCGTACAAGAAATAAAAGGAATTGGAAAGCAGGAGGCATCACATCTATATAAATTGAAGAATTGGATGAGTTCAAAAGGGCATGTTGGACGGGATAGATTGAAAAAGTGGGGCAGGCACGTCGTTCGAGGAAAAAAAATAAAAGAAGAAAGACTGCACGGGCAGCAACGTTCCAGTGCACATTATTGTGCACATTATTTATGTGTAATAAAAAATTTTAATGAGATAATTTTATTATGGTTTAATTTTATTTTGTTTTATTAAATTTTTTTATTAAAAAAATAATGAAATTTTGATTATTTTAGTATTACTATATTGAATTATTTTTACTCAATTTTAAGATTTAAAGTTTAGTAATTTTATTTTTTATTAGATTATATGAATGATTATTAAGATGAATTTAATCATGTTTTTTTCATGATAATTTATTTATGTTATCTGAATATTAGTAGTAATTATTAGATATCGTTGTAGTTTCTTTTTAAGAATATATTTGATGATTTGATAATTACTATTAATTAAGAAAATTTGATCATACATGTGATTATTATTTTTAATACTTTATTGATATATTTTTCGTGAAGACACGCTTTGTCATTTAGATGTTCATGAGTTAAATTATGCTGATAAAATAATTTGGTATAGTTAATGTTAAAATTAATCTTGATAGATTTTAAACCTTAGTCATCTTACATTTGGTATAAAACCCAAATTTGTTTTACTTTCCTTTATTTAATTTTACATTTAAATTAATCTTTATTTACTTTTAATCATTTAATATTTTTCTTTAATTTTTTTTGTTTCTTTAGTTATTCTTTTATTAGTTTTTTTATGGAATCAACACCTCAAAACTGTGTTACAATTACTGCGTTATTCTTTAAGCATAATCATTGCTATAACAAGCCTTAAACTAAAAGGGAAATTTATCATCTTTTCATTGATTATTGAAACCACTCTTGAACTCAATTTAGACAAGCTCACTTATACTGCTTTCATCAGAAACAACCATAAAGATTCTGATGAAGTTTCCAATGGGGAACATGTAACCTTTCTTTTGTATTGGCATAGTGTCTTTGTCCTCTACATGTGTCAACAACATAGCAACATGCCACGTCAACATAGCACGTGGGTCGAGAGTGGGTCAGGACCAGATCTGGATCTAGTGCATGAAGGTCATGCTCCGCAACTTTAGGAGGCACATGAGGGCTTTGTTGGCTGTGAAACTTTGTGGCCTGACCGATCGAAGGACAAAGAACAATCAAGATGGTGCCGACAGTGTCAATCAACGATAGGAGGGCAGCGAACAAAAGATGACTAACGGTGGGGAATCTTGAACAACGGTGATGAAGAGGCGATGATTGTCATGGAGAGGCGGCAAGGCAGCAATAGAAAGATTGAATCGACAGCTTGAACTCTCTGATATCATGTAAAAAACAAAGAAACATGGACACAAAAAAAGTCTAGAGAAAATTTTTTATATTCTCTGAATGAATATATACAAAAAAGTAACATTTATTTATAGACTTATCACTATACAGAAAAAGTACAAAAAAACAAATATAGTAGTACAATAAGTACAAATCAAAAAAATAAATGCAAATCACTATACTAAATACACATATACATGCTAATAATTATACAGCTATGCTAACACTTTTTTTTCTTTCTTTTTTTATATAAGATTTTTTTGAAAAAAAAAACAATAAGAGTTTTAGTTTATAAATTTAAAATTACAAAACAATACTACTATAATGCAAAATGAACTAATTTATTAGAACAGATACAACATCGCCTACCTAGTACTAGGATCACATGGTTTCATAACATTTAGGTGTCAAACGAGGTTTTACCAGAATCTCAAGAGGGGTAGCTTTTTCGTTGGACAATCCAAGCTTTTCATTCATATCAATAGGTTCACTAGATGGATTTAAGATTTCAAAGGAGTGCAAAAAATTAGCTAGAGTCAAATAAACCGTCTGAAGTCCAAATGATATTCCAGCACATATCCTTCTGCCGCTTCCAAATGGTAACAACTCAAAATGAAGACCCCTAACGTCAACCTCTTTGTGAGTGGTAAGGAACCTTTCTGGCTTGAACTCCAATGGATCTGGCCAACTACTTGGGTCTCTGTGGATCTTCGACAGGTTTGTGATTAGTCGAGTTCCCTTTCTGACATAATAGCCACCCAAAGTGCAATCTTCTGTGAATTCACGAGGCGCTGAGAGAGGGCCTGGTGGATACAACCTTAGTGTCTCTTTGACTATAGCTTGAAGGTATACCAACTTATTTATATCTGACTCACTAATGAATCTCTCTTTCCCAATTTGAGTATCAAGTTCTTCTTTTGCTTTTTCCAATGTAAGAGGATTTCTCAATAGTAAACACATTGCCCATGTAAGGGTAACAGCACTTGTGTCAGTTCCTCCCAAAATTACCCCCTGCAAATTAAGTACAGTTAAATTCCATAAGAGGAATGTTGTTATCTCTGGAGAAGTGTGTATAAGTGCAGGTTTAAAAAGAAATCCTAGTCAAGTTTTTGTAAATATAGAAATACAGCAAATAGAAATGTTGTTAGCACCTCAAGATTTTGTTGTAATTTTTACACCATTCGAATCTCTGTACAGGGATTGGTCTATTTCTTGTCCAAAGACTCTCTTTTTGCAAACCGGACCAATCCCATTAAAAGAAAGTACTGAAAAAACAATATAAATTCTTAGATATTTTTCACAAGAAAATGTTGTTACTCTGTATCATTCAATGTTCACCAACTCAGTAATGTGAGCTATTATTATCTTCCACTTTAATTTTTGTCATAATTGAAGTGCTGAACATTGAATAGTATAAAACACCTTTTTTTTTCCAAAAATATATAAGGATTTCTCTTGGAGCAAAAAAGGAAAGGAAAATCGATTGTTGAAGGGAAGTAAAAATATAATTTCCCTAGGAGCACCACGTTCTATATAAAAAAATAATAATATTTGCACATAAACAATTCTAAATTATTTTTAAATCTCTTTATTTTTAGATAATAAAAAAAAAAAAAAACACATTTCAATACATTTCCTCTCTACCTTTACTTTCCTGAGTGATATTAGTGTATACTTAAAACTTTATATGTAGTAGCAAATCTATTATTAAATTTTATAATATACACTTATTTATAATTTAAAATTATATTTTAAATAGTAAATATACTATCACATAAGATGTTTAATGTAAATCTGAATCTATATTAACATTACTGAATTTTACTAAATAAGTATGATGTAAAGTTGATATAAATTTTTTTGATGTGTGAATATTACTCTACATCTAAATACATACCAATGCTGTGGCTTTGATTATGGTATCAGCGTCAAACTCATCAATCGTTGCTCCATCGAGCACTGAAATCATCACGTCTATGAAGTCTTGATCACGTTTAACCTTTTCACCCAAAGCCCTGTTCTGGTGGTGCTCCTCTAACCACTCACCTACAATCTCGTCCAATTCTTTAGCAGTTTCTTTCATGGCCTTCTCATGTGACCCAAAATCAAACCATCTCAGATAAGGAATAGCATCTCCCATCGTGAATACTCCCATCAAACGCATGAACTCCCTTATAGCTTTCAGACACCTTTGTGCTTCTTTCTCATCAACCACAGCTGCAGCACCAAAATATTTTTTCCCAACAACCATTCTAAGAACAATGTTGAGTAACAACTGAGCGAACCACTGCTTCAGATCCACCAAAACATAGCTAGACTCGTTTGTTCTACTGGACCAAACATTAAATAGCTCTTTAATCGAAGTTTGAACTTCAGAGACACGAACATGGCCTAGTAGCTCAACTCGGCGATTGGATAGGATCTCTAAAGTTGTAATCTTACGCAGTTGGCGCCAGTATGGACCATAGGGTGCAAAACCAAACATGGCTTGGTTGTAGGTCAAATGTTCAACAGCAACAAGCTTGGGGCGAGAGGAAACGACCATGTCGTTTGTGGTGAAGCATTCCTTAGCCATTTCCCAATTGCTGAGTACCAAAGCACGTGTGGCACCAAGCTTGATGGTGAAAATGGGTCCATACTTGTCAGCTATGGCACCCAAGGTTATATGGGGTGTTTGTGAACCACTCAACAGTGGGAGGTGACCAAGTATAGGCCAAGCACCTGCCACTGTTGGAGGTTCTCTAACATGAGCAGCTTTGGATGGACGATAAAGAAACAAACACAAGAAGATTAGAGAAAGGAGTGCAATTGCAATGGCGTTTAGGGAAATTAGAAGTAAATCCATTTAAGGTTGTGTATTCCTGGGCCTGCTGGAGAGTTATGTTTGGCTTGGATGTTGTTGCGGATGTATAGCATTTAAGTAAAGATATGTGTAGATGCAGGGTTTTGATAAGAGATTTGAATTTTCTCATATCAATTTTTTTTACGTGATCAAGTAAAAAAAAAGATAAATTATAAAAAAAATTCATAATTTATGACCAACTCCAATCAATCAAATCTTTTTTTTTGGATCAAATAATCAATATCAATGAGACTAGAAAAATCCAACACGGCCCAGTGGACGAAATATGTGGTATTGAGATGTCGCCAGGGAATTAAATGTATGCAGCTTGATATGAAGTACGAACAAAAAACGTAGAGAAAAAAGAATGATGAGTAAAGGATAAGTCAAGCTATTTACACACTTGTTTAAAAAAAAAATGCTATTTAGTATTTACAGAAAAAAGTGAACCGTGAATGCAATGACTAAGTGAGAGACAAAAAAAAAAAATTGGTGAGACGAAAAGTAGAATGGAAAGAAATTTGTTTGTGTAATTAAGTAAAGCACTAGAAAGGATAGGATAAGATGCAGTCTACTCGCGTGAAAGAGATCACGACGCTGACTGCAATTCACTTGTTCTTTTTTTCAAATTTGGCTGCTTAATTTGGTTTATTATACGAAAGTTTTATATATATATATATATATATATATATATATTGATAAGATGCAGTTTACTAGTATGAAAGAGACCAATAGTAAAAAAAGTGATAAAAAAATAAATATGATAAATATTATTAAAAGAAATATAAAAAAATTATATATTATTAATAGTAAGAATATTAGAATTGAGAACAGTCATGGCCAAAGTAAGAATTTGGTGAATATTTCTTAATTTAAATTAGTTCTTCCTTTTCTATTGATTTTGAAACAAAAGTATGTTCCTTGGAGTCAATTGGAGCTTAGGCCAACCCATGGAAAAACTATGTGTTCACACTTGAAGAGTGTTCACACTTGGTTGTTAATTTTATTTGGTTGTTAATAAAAGTGAGACTTTGTGCCCCCTTTTAGTGATATACACGACCAACTATTAGGGTCAAAACGTGTTGCTTCATTCTTGTCGCAAGTGACGGCCGCATGTAAGAATATAGATACAGAGTAAAAGTTCGTTTCCATGAGGATATTCGATTATAAAGCTAAGTACCAACCAATAGTTTAATCAATTCTAGACAAGGACATAAAAATAAGAAAATAATAAACTAATCTAATCTATAAAAAACAATAAACTTAAAAGCGGTTAGGTTTCAGGAAATCCTCCTTCACCCCCTACATCTATCAACAACATGCAATTCCCCTCATGAACACAAATGCATTGATTAGGTTAGCTTGAGAATCTGATGTAGTCAAAAGCCTATGTCTAGGTCAATCAACTCTGATTTCAATTGCCCAACTCACTAAGTTTTCTTGAGAGCCAGAGCAACTTCCACTCATGAACGATCTATTCTTAATCACACACTATACATAGCCAATAGGTATATTTCTATCCTATTAACGAATCAACCCATCCAAGCCAATTGAACTCGCCGAACATGTATCAATCTTACCATATCCATATCAACAAATCCCTATGTCTAGTTCATTTGCCAATATTAAGATCATGCAATTGAGGCCAACCAAGAACAAACATTAAACACAGATAATGATTGAATCATAATCAAACATCCACACAAACTCAGAGAAAAATACATCATTAATATAAATAAAAGGATTCAAAGTATTCCTAAACAAAACTTAGCTATACAAAATATAAGGAATAGAAGAGAGAAAGTGAAAAGAGAGAAAGAAGCTCATTGATTTATCTCTGAAGCTTGAATCCTCCTTCAATCCTTTGATCATTGACTCCAATCCACTAGCAATGAAGATCTAGCCAAGCTATCTAACCTAAAACTAACCTAAACTAAACTAAAAGAAAGAAACTATAAATGGAAATGGCCAAAACGGCCAGAACCCTCAAAAACTAAGATAGATTCAGAGAAAAATGCATAAAAATCTATTTATAGGCTCAGCAGCCGCCTCCACGCCGCGGCGCCCACATACTCACACCGCGGCGTCCAATGGGTCGGTTTAACTACGTTGCGGCGCCCACTTCATTAGGTCGCGACGCTCTTGCCTCAGGTCCAAGTATAGCCTGGCTGAAAATCCTATTCGCGCCGTGGCGTGCTCTGCCTTGCGCTGCGGCATTGACCATTGAATTGCTAATTTGGCTTCCTCTTCCTCTTTAAGTTCATTTGCTCCATATTTAACCTTGTTTAGAGCCCCTCCTATCATAGAGAATACACCAAATCACTCATAACAATTAAAGCTCAATTTTGCATAATAACACATCAGAAAGGCTTAGAATCAGAATATGACAAATATAAGCACAAAACCTTCCAAATATGCATTTAAAACAAGGACTACGCATTCATTCTAGTACAAGGATAGGGCACAAATAACTGCATTCTATGTAGCTATCACCAACCAAGAGAAAAGTGAGACTTTGTGCCCCTTTGAGTGATGTTCACGGCCAACCTAGAAAAAATAGGAGTTCCTTGCTTCCAATTGTCATTCTCTTACTATTGAATATTGAATTGAATTTGTGATTTGATTTTGTGAAGTTTATGACCATGCTTTGTATTGTGATGCATACGGCCAAGTCTTCTTAAGAAGAGAAAATGTTTGACGTCTTATGTCACACATCCTTAATTAAAGGTTTTGTGTTTAAAAGTGAATAAGAATAGCTATTCTTGAGATTTGATTACATCATTGATGACCATGGTATTTTCGGCCATGCTTGGAAAACTCTAGTACTTGAATCGTGTATTGTGCAATTAGATGTTCAAGTTGCTTAATTGGATAGTTAAATAATCTTTGATATGTTATTTTGGCCATGTAGGCCGAATTGCAACACTAGGAGAAATGATAATCTCCATAAAGTACCCATTGTGTAAATACTTAAATTGTGCTTGAATTATAGATTGTACGAAAATTTCTTGAAGAATTGACATTGTATTAAAGTGAGCTTGTTTATGCTCATTTTGATGATCAGATGTTGTTTGAATGACTTTGGTATTGTTCACTTGTGTGAACTTGTGGAAAATGATAAAGGAAGTAGAATTTGTGCATGTGCTTAAAGAATCTCTAGGGTGGGAGATAACTATTATATTCCATGCAGGGAATAATCTTCAAGAAGGGAGATAAGTATTTCGGGTAGGGGATAATCTCTGAGAAGGGGGATAATTCTTTTAGATTGAGGTAGAATAGTAATTGATGCTTGTGTTGGATAATATCCCGGAAGGGAGATAAGTACTTCGTGTAGGGAATAATCTCCAGGAAGGGAGAAAAGTTTTCTGAGTATTGAGTAAATTGGAACAAACCATTTGTTTAGATTAATCTATGACAACTATAATGTAATCTTCAGGAAAAGATGATTGACATCATTTACTGCTTTGTTCTTGAATTGTTTCTGAATACATTTATGAGTGAAATTTCTAATGCTTGTTAATAAATGTTTTCTAAATTTAATATTTATTGGATTTCTGCTTCTGAAAGAGGAAAGACTGGATTTGGCTTTCGTCACCTTCCTACTTTATAAAATAATTTTTTTTCCAAAGCAGCTGGAAGTATTATGATGACATGTATTTTTTTTAATAATACTTCTGAGAATTCTTAGATTTCTAACCTCTTTCTGTTTATTTTCCATAATATTTCCAAGAAAATGTACTTCAACAAGGAGGCAGAAGATGAGGATGTAGAATAGGTTTTGGTTATATCATGTATTTTGTATTGTATAATCAATAATCTGTAATATAATATGTAATTTGTACACTGATGTATATTATTTACATAGTTTCTTGTACATTATACGTATAATTCCAACCTCAACAGGCTTATATTTTATATATATCTTATATTTATTTTCAAATATGTTAAGTTAATTATTACGTAACATGCTTAATTTAAATTGCTAATGCATTCCTCCAAATACGTTATTAGTAATATTATTAAGGATGTTACATGCCCTTCTTCACTGCGAACTAGGACCCTCCCTTCCTTGTTGCCGATGACGCGATCCGTTGATTGCACTCCCATGGCCACACCACCACCAGAGATGGCAGGCGTGGGTTGAGGTTGGCTCTTCACAAACCAGAGCCTTGCTCTGTTTATCTCAATATTTAAGGTTGTGTAATTGCAATTGCAATGGCGTTTAGGCAAATTAGAAGTAAATCCATTTAAGGTTGTGTATTGCTGGGCCTGCTGGAGAGATATGTTTGGCTTGGTTGTTGTTGTAGATGTATAGTATTTTAAGTAAAGATATGTCTAGATGCAGGGTTTTGATAAAAGATATGAATCTTCTCATATTAATTTTTTTTTATGTGATCAAGTAAAAAAAAATTATAAAAATATTTCATAAATTATGACAGAGTGCAATCAATCAAATCTTTTTTTTAGGTTAAATAATCAATATTAATGAGGCTAGAAAAGTCCAACACGGCCCAGTGGAAGAAATATGTGGTATTGAGATGTCGCCAGGGAATTAAATGTATGCAGCTTGATATGAAGTACGAACAAAAAACGTAGAGAGAAAAAAAATGATGAGAAAAGGATAAGTCAAGCTATTTACACACTTGTTTAAAAAAAAAAATGCTATTTAGTATTTACAGAAAAAAGTGAACCGTGAATGCAATGACTAAGTGAGAGAAAAAAAAAATGGTGAGACGAAAAGTAGAATGGAAAGAAATTTGTTTCGTGTAACTAAGTAAAGGACTAGAAAGGATAGGATAAGATGCAGTCTACTCGCGTGAAAGAGATCACGACGCTGACTGCAATTCACTTGTTCTTTTTTTTCAAATTTGGCTGCTTAATTTGGTTTATCACATGAAAGTTCAGCTTACTAGCATGAAAGAGACCAAGACGATGAGTCCAATTCACTTGTTCTTTTTTTTTCAAATTTGGCTGCTTAATTTGGTTTATTACATGAAAGTTATATATATATATATATATATATATATATATATATATATATATATATATATATATATATATATATATATATATATATATAATTTTAATTTATATCAACAGTAATTTTTTTTTTTATACTTATTTTTAACTTTAATTCTACTTTTATCTAATGATTAAAATTATTTCATTAAAAATAATCATTAGATAAAAGTAGAACTAATAATTTAAAATGAGTATAAGAAAAAAGACTTATACTAGGGTAAATTAATCCCTCCTCATATATATATATATATGTGTGTGTGTGTGTGTGTGTGCGCGCAGCGCGCGCAGTTTACTAGCATGAAAGAGACCATGATGATGAGAGGGTGAAGAGAATAAATTTTAACCATACAATTATACATAGATATTTAATATTAAAAGTTACTTAAAAATTATGTAATTATTTAAAAAAATCAGATGTATTTATATTCTAATCTTGACTATTTATATAAGATCAAATAGTCAAATTTACTATTTTTACCTTTTATAAAAAATACTCTTCTCATAAGTTATGCTCCATATATATATATATATATATATATATATATATATATATATATATATATATAATGTATCTGGTGAGAAGAATATTTATTATAAGAGATGAGAGAAGTAAATCTTAACGATTGAATTTTACATGAATTAAGATTAGAACATAAGTACATATGATATTTTTAAGTGGTCACATTACTTTTAAATAATTTTTAATCTTGATCATCCATGTATAATTGTGTGGTCAAGATTTACTTATCTCACTCTCTTATAATAAAAACTCATCTTACTAGATATACTCCCATAAGGCGAGAGGAGTTTTTATTACTATATACCATTTATCATTTTTGTGTCTATAGTTTTGGGAGTTATAAGATATATGTTTGCTCTCACTATCATTTATAACAAATAGTTGATTTGGTACTTTTATTTGATTACATAAATACATACATATTTGATAATATTAATAATAAGAACGTTATTTTTTGTTCTCAAAATATGAAAATATATAAGAAACAAATATTAATTAATATTTAATTATTTTTATGCCTAAATATAAACATTTAAAAAAATATGTATATTACCTTTTTTTTTGTTATATGTGTATATTACCTTTAATTTTGATCTCATTATTCAAAATTTCTGAATCCGTGATTGTGGGAAGGGCACCATGCTAAGTACAATATTAGAGCTATCTTGATTACACATAAATTTATATTATTACAATAATGCTAAATATCATGAAGCTACATATATATGCTTCTAATTCACTATCTACAATTCGAGTATGTAAAGCTTAAAAAAAATTTCAAGCATCGTCTCCTTATCACACTGAAAAGAACAGCATTGTAATCATGAAAATCAGTATATCATCACATGTACATGTAAGTTGCTACTTCTAAGCTTTGTGAATTTGAAAGAACTCTAAGTATGGATACTGGATACAGTGAGATGTAATTTAATTTCTAGGAATGATATTTTTAAATTCTACTGCGTAAAAATGTCTCAAGTCTCAATTTACATAAATACTGAAGCAAGAGAACTGAGATTTTGAAGAAAATAAAGGCGGCAACGAAATGATCCCAATGAGTTGTTATATGAAGGATTGTGTTAGAATTATAAAATTATTATTATGAGGGATTTGTCATCGATTTAAATGGATCGAACTTGATACCTCATAATTTTAAAAATAAAATTTGTCCAAGTATCATTATTCAATATTATCAACCGCTGATAATGAAAAATTATTTCTTTCATGTGAAAACTAATTTCATCATTCAACGAAACCTTAGGTTGCGTAAAGAATTAGGAAAACCTAACACGGTATGGAAAAGAATTATGAAACTCAAAAGTCTAAATTTACAGAACCAAGTGGGCCTTATAAAGAAGACAAAACTCGTTAATCCTTGATCACTGAAGAAGACAAAACATGTTATATGCTCCAACTTTCCTAGACAGATAAATCAATGGGATCGAGAAAGGAAGAAATAAAAAGGATACAATAGGAGAGGAAAGAAACTCATGGTATGTTTAGATGCAAAAGAATGAAGGACATGAAAAGCTTTTCAGTGAACCGTTCTCTTATTTGTGAATTCTATAAGATGGGAAGATGAAGATCAGAGATTTTTATGTGATCAATCATTCAAAATGTTCCATTATTCCCCGTCAACAGAAAAAATGTTCCATTATTCATATTTATCAATATTTCAAAGTTTTTTTTTTAATCTCAAATTTTACTGCTCTCAGAAAATATGTTGGGCTTTGCCCTTCCGTTCATTGTACTTCAATTCATTTTCAATAGTAAGGAACCCGTTAATTGCACGGGTCACATATTTCGGCACCATAATTACCTTACGTATATTTCCAATTATTTTGTTACTGTAATCACCTGTTGTTATATTTTTTAATTTAGTGGTTTGAGTTTCAAAAGAATAATGCTATACACAAAATTGCATAAACATCAACTTATATTTACATAGTTTCTACCATATGATAACAGCTGGTTTTATTTATCTACAGTCTTATTTTACCATATATCTACATGTGAAGAAATTTACTTCTTGGTGATGAAGAAGTGTTGGAAATAGCAAAAAAAATTTTTTTTCAGATAAATAAGTGCACACAATTAATTTAGTATTTTTAAGGTTCATTTATTTACTTCTAAGTTCATCATTCATGTATTTACTAAGCTAATTGTATTTTTATATTTTCAATAACTCACATAGAATTTATTTCTCATTAGTTTCTAGGCTAGCTCAATTGAGTCAATCTAGAACTATTTAAGGAGCCTATAAATATGTATCTTTGTTAACGAGCAAGAAGTGAAGCCAAGTGAAATAATTCAGATTAAGTTTAGAAGTCTCTTTGTCATACTTTTATCTTGTCCACATTTTTGGTGTTTTCTTTAGTGATTGTTTATCTTCACACTTTGGTTGTCAATATTGAATTAGTGTGACTTAGTTTACACTATCACTTTCTCACATGGTATCAGAGCTCTAAGGAGCTTCTGGTACTTAGCAAGATCCTGTGGTGAAGTGTAACATTATCTTTTTAGCATGTTAAACTAGTTTATGATTACAAAGGTAGCATAACACTTGCTTGATATGTCTGTTTATTTTTGTGATAAATTGAGTTAGTTTAAACACTTTGTTGCAACTCAAAATGTGAAAAGTAGCTTAAAATGACTCAGATAGTAGCATAAATTGCTAAGTTGAGAGAAATAAATCTAGAGAATTTATTTTTAAGTCACAAATAGGTGGAAGTGAATGTAGTTAAAATTTGAGAATAATCAGAGTTAGTTTGATATTTTTAGGCATACTGATTGTGTGTTTTAATGTCGAATTGACTAGTCGCAGATATGAAAAAATAAGATAATGATGAAACAATAATTTAGATGAATCCTAAGATTTATTTTAAAGTTGTTGGAAGTTAGGAAACTTGATTTAGCAAAATTTAAGTGTTTTTAACAAATCAAGAAGTATAAGTGAAATATCTTAGTGTTACAAGTCACATAGGGCCAGCCCTTATTGCAAACTTTTATCACCTAATATTTTTCTTTTTTTCATCTCATTTCACTCACTTTTCTCTCACGAAAACAGCAAAGGCAGCAGCAGCATCAGAGAAACAAGAAAGAAAGGAAGAGGAAAAGCTAAAGGAGGAAGAGGAAAGAAGCAAGAAAAGGAAAGGCAAAGTAAAGCTTAATCATCCACCATCACAAAGGACTTGAGGTAGGGGATCTTAACCTTTATTTTCATTTTTTTCCTTCATCCATTTCATGGTTAATGTTAGGTCATTTAGATGGAGAAAATGGGTTTGAGATGCAAAAATCTACTTTCTCTAATGGTTCTTGTTTTCAATGGTTGGATTTAGTTATTTTTAGCATAGTGAATGCAAGATGATCATCTTTGTCTTTGGACAAAACTAAGGAGTTCCTTAAGTTGGAATATAAAAAATGGGTATGTGAGGTTATAGTTTTATCCATTAATCCATGTTTAAGTGAACCATTAAGTTGTATGAGTGAACCAAAGGCAGAGGGGACAGGAGAGCACGAGAGAGAGAGAGTGAGGGTGAAAGGCAGAGGGGGCGGGAGAGCACGAGTGAGAGAGGGTGAGGGTGAAAGTGAGAGGGAGAGAGGGATTTAGAATTCTGTAATTAGGTTTAAATTAGGTTTTGCGAGGGATTTGCGAATGAATTTTCCTCGCTAAAATTTTATCAGTTAGCGAGGGAAAAAATCCCTCGCAATTACCTCGCTAACTTGACTAAGTTTAAACTGTGCTCTCAGCGAGGAAAATTATTCCTCGCAATTCCCTCGCTACTTTTAGTGTAGGGGATTATCCCTCGCAATTCCCTCGCTAATATTAGAGAGGGAAAAATTCCCTCTTAATTCCTTCGTTATTACTTTGTTATTTTCTCCAAAAATTTATTTTTCAAATTTAGCGAGGGATTAAACTTCCCTCGCTGATCCCTCGTAATTCCCTCGATAATTAGATAGTGAATTGCAAGGGAAATTTTTCCTCGCAAACTTCCCTCGCTAAATTGTAAATTTCTTGTAGTGTTGAGAGTTTGCTTCTATTTATAACAATTGGGGTGAAAATTGCCTTTTTTATGCTACAGAAGACCTCTCACAGCCGTGTGATGACTAGCTAGAATGCAGTTATTTGTGCCCTATTTTTGTGCTAAAATTAATGCTAGGTCCTTGTTTATAATGCATATTAGAGGGTTTTGTACTTATATTTGATATATTCTGATTCTGAACCTCTCTTGTATGTTTTATAGCAAAACTGTGTTTAATTGTTATGAATTGAGTAGATTTATATATGTTACTGATTTGGTGTATTCTCTATGTTAGGAGGGGCTCCAAACAAGGTTAAATATGGAACAAATGAGCTTAAAGAGGAAGAGAAGCCAAATCAGCCATTTCAGTGGTCAGGGCCGCGGCGCAAGGTGTTGAGCGTCGCGGCGAGCATAGGCAAAATGGAGATGCCATACTTGGACCCGAGAGTTTGGGGCCGCGGCCTAGGATATGTGGGGGTCGCGGCGCAATAAGACCGACCCTGTGAGGGCCGCAGCCTTTGTGTGGGGCATTGCACGGCGGCACCGAGCCTATAAATAGATTTTTACGCATTTTTCTCGGAACTCTCTCCATCTCTCTCGTTTTTCTCTATTTTTTAAGGGTTCTGGCCATTTGGCCAGTTCTTTCTTTTTAGGTTTAGTTAGTTTAGTTAGTTTAGGTTAGTTTTAGGTTAGATAGCTTGGCTAGATCTTCATGGATGGTGGATTGGAGGCAAGGATCAAAGGATTGAAGGAGGATTCAAGCTTCAGAGACAAATCAATGAGCTTCTTTCTCTCTTTTCCCTTTCTCTCTTCTCTTCCTTATCTTTTGTATAGCTAAGCTTTGTTTAGGAATACTATGGATCCTTTTATTTATATTAATGATGTGTTTTTCTCTGAGTTTGTGTGGATGTTTGATTACGGTTCAATCATTATCTGTGTTTAATGCTTGTTCTTGGTTGGTCTCAATTGCATGATCTTAATATTGGCAAATGAACTAGACATAGGGATTTGTTGATATGGATATGGTGTGGTTGATACATGTTCGGCTATGAAATTGTTTCGTTAATAAGGTTTAATATACCTATTGACCATGTATAGTGTGTGATTGAGAATAGATCGTTCATGAGTGGAAGTTGTACTAGCTCTCAAGGAAACTATGTGAGTTAGGCAAGTAGAAACCAGAGTTGATTGACCTAGACATAGGCTGTTGACTAATGAAGATTCTCAAGCTAACCTAATCAATGCATTTGTGTTTATGAGGGGAATTGCATGTTGTTGATAGATGTAGGGGGTGAAGGAGGATTTCCTGAAACCTAACCACTTTTAGGTTTATAGCTTTTGTAGGTTAGTTTAGTTTAGATTATTATTTTCCTTTTTTCATATCCTTGTCTAGAACTGATTAAGCTATTGGTTGGTATTTAGCTTTATAACAATATCCTCGTGGGAACGAACTTTTACTCCATATCTGTATTACTTGTGCGACCCATGCACTTGCGGTTAGCAAAAAGGGCAACATGTTTGACCCCTAACACCGTGTGAGTGCACAACACGGCCGTGTGAGTTTTAAAAATTATGTAATATCAACGTAGAAGGGTCACACGGCCGTATGTCTTAGTCAGAAGCGTTCCTCAAGTTATACAGGGTCGTGTGAGCTTGACAGAAGCATTTTCTAAGTTACACACGACCGTGTGGAACTCCTTAATCACTCAATGTTGAAGTGATTTGCATGAAAGTTGTAGCTCTTTTTCTTAGCTTTCCAATGCCACCAGAATCACCTCGTTTCGACTTCCGTAACTCAAGTTATGCTCATTTTATAGTGCAAAGGTAAAAAACTCCGCGAATCTTGGCCATATAAATTCCAAGCTCAACTCCATTGCAATGAATCCATCCAAAGCTACATAGAGTCATGTCAAAACACCTCTTTTGGACCTAAAAAGACATAGAGAAATATCAATCATGAGATACTAAAGATAATTAGATTAAATGTGGCATAAATTCTAATATAAATTAATCAAAACACGCCTAAATTCACCTCAAATCAAGCACAAGATGTGTGTATTTTATCCACACATCAAATTCTCCCACACTTGAACTTTTCTTGTCATCAAGTAAAGAATAGGAATTAAAAACCAAAATTAAACTCAACATCAAGAAATATTAATCAAGGGAAATTCCATAGTTTAAAGGTTCAATTAAGCTCGGCAATCAAATCCAATCAAGCAAGAAAGTTCAACACTTAATACAATTAGAGGCTTGAGTCTAGCTTGCACCTTTTCTCTTTACTAACCAATTAAGGTCACTCATCTTTCCATCTCTCAAGTGTTTAAGGACAAAGAGAACACTCAAATTTTTCTTAATAAATGTAATACCATAAGCTTGATTATCAATCTCATCTCTACTTCCAAGTTCACATACATAACAAGAATCAAAAGGACTTCCTTATATTGTAATGGGGTCAAGGCTATAATGAAGGGCAGGAAATAAAGGAATAAAAGTAAAGAATGCTTATGGACAAATCGATACACCACATAATCAGGTGGGGAAGACGAATAATAAACCATAAGCACAAGGGTTTAACACATTTCTTACTTTCAACCCAATAATCTCATCATTCTTCACCAATCAACTTTTATTTCTTTTTTGTTTCCTTTTTCATTTCATTTTTATATATATTTTTTAAATCCTTGAAGACAAAAACAACCATTTATGACTTCTCAATTAAGACATCAATTGCTCCAAAGAATCCAACCTAATTATTCAAATAGGTATCCAAAGAAAATAATTTTAGGTTCAAATGAGGCAACTAAGGAATTATTTTATCATATGCAACTTTGAAAGTTAAGAAAGAATTTAATCCTAATTGCCTTAATCATGTTCAAGTATGTATGTAAATCAATAAAGTCTCAACAAGATATCAAAGCAAGTTCTAGTATACATCAATCAAGAGAAATCTCACTTCAAAAGGAAAAATAGGATTTTGTTTATGAAAAATCCAATCATTAAAGCTCAAAACTCACTTTCTAGCTAATGTTAATAAAGAAATTAAATGCAAGTAGACATGACTAATTTTCAAATAAGATGCTAAATGTTTCAATACTCAATTGAAAATTATTGCTTTGCACACAAAGAACTCACGAGTAGTGGATTCCTTTCTCAATTACACTTCTATCAGCTCAGAAATAATCAAGAAATTAACATACAATTCCAGCTTGATTATTAAGAATACTCAAGTGTACATTGATTTCACAAAAAATTTCACCAAATTTAAAAATACCCCCACCACATTTAAAATAAGCATTGTCCTCAATGTTTAAATAAAAAAAATAACAGAACAAAAGACAACAAAACTTCCCTGAAAACTGGAAACGCGAGATCACGAAGGTGGTGGGTGAGGTGAGCTGGAGGGAAGCGTGTTGCCATGAACTCAAACATCAAGTCTAACTGAGCGGCGACATATGGTCTAAGATTGCACAAGAAAAACAAAGCAAAAATTGAAAAATAAAATGCAAGAACTAAAAGTGCAAAAGAAACCAAAATGAAAATATGAGAAATGATAGAAAGAAAAAGAAAATAGAAAGGGAACAAAAAAGAACAAATATATACAAAAATAAATAACTAAAGGAAAGAAAAGAAAAATATTTTTGGCGGCCGACAGCTATATACCTCCCCCTACAAAGGCTCGAACTTAGGGAGACACCTAAGTGACTCAACATTAGTTAACTACAAAACAAAAAATAGAAAAAATGATAATAAAATAAGTAATGACAAAATAAGAACAAAATAAAAAATAAGAGAGTAAAGAAAAAAGGAGAAAATTTAGGTTGCCTCCAAAGAAACACATCTTCGCGCACCACTTCCTACTTGGGAGCCAACAATCTCATGGAGGATGGGCACCAGCTGCGTCTGGACAAAGGAAACCAATTTAATTGATTTATCCATGCAGTTCTGAATACATTTGCTGATATCATATACATCCATGATTCTGATTCAAAATTATAATGTGTTTGGAAAAACTGAAGAATAATATAGAACAAAGTGGAGAACGAAGCCATAAACTTCGAAAATCGATGTCCTATGATAACAAAAAACCTGTAAAGTCACAACATAGATTGTCAGAGCTTGAAGATGATCAAGAGATTAAGAGATGATGCATCAACAGTTGAAGTGTGTACATGGGAATAGAGCCGGCAAAACGGGTTCAACCCGTCAGATTAACCCGCCAACCCGTTATTTTTTTGCTAGTTGGGTTCAAAGATTGAACCCATATTTTTTTTCCAACCCGCATAACCCGCCCGCATAACCCTCGGGTTAAGCGGGCGGCCAGTTGGCCTATGAGTTGGTTCTTTTTTTTTTAAAAAAAATGATAAGTAATACTATAAATGAAAAACTCTTTAAATGTTATATAATTTATATTTGAATATTTAATTAGACTATTTTAAAATTTATATTTTAGATATGTGGTTTATAATTTTTTACCATTATTATTTATTATTATTTTATAGTATTTATTGATTTTTATATAATTTTTTTTTGTTTTTAAGCGGATTAAGCCGGTTGACCCGCTAACTCATCTATTTTTTCTCATTTTATCTTTTATGCGAGCCAACCCGCCAACCCATCAACCCGCATTAAAGCAGGTGGGTTAGCTCTTCTAACCCATTTTTTAAAACGGGCCAACCCACCCCGCCCCGCATTTTAGCGGGTTGAAGCGGGTCGGGGCAGGTCAGGGCGGGTTGACCCATTTTGCCAGCTCTACATGGGAAATGTGGAGAGTTAGCTCAAGGATCTCTTTGGGACCACATGTCTCTCAAAAATTCTTTTAGCAGCAGTTGTGCAATTAATTGCTAGAATAGCTATATCTTGGGGTGAAATTTTGAAAAGGCATATTAGCAACTAGGACAAAAATCTGCATACACAAAAATGAATAAGGTAAATTTCATTACTAAGTCAATGAATTGTTGCTCTTTATGAAGCTCAACCACCCACCTAAGATTCTTAATGGATGTTTTTGCTTGCTTATGTGAACCCGAATGACACAAAGAGAAGTGATGAGCACCATAAGAGGGTGTTTCATAAATTATTACCTACAATTGTTTAAATATCATATATATCTGTTTGATAGAGGGAGAAAAAGGTCTTGACAAATGACAACTACTAGCAGAAAGGCAAGAAGTAGAACAAGAAATTATAACTTACATACATGAACATCATAATTTCATAGTTTGTCCATTCCAATGAATATGGTGCAATTTTGGAAGCCTATGTATTCTTCCTGCATCATTTTGTTCAGGAGAATCAAACATCAGCAAGACCCAATTACTTTTTCCAATAATAGATTAGCTACTTTTCCTCAATGATCCATCTATTTGGAGGCAACTGCAGCTCCCACATTTTTTATTTCTGTATACACTTGTACTTCCCTCTGCCCAATCATTGCCACAATTAGAAAAAAAAAATTATCATCTTTTGTTTCAGTCATCATACTACTACTACTAGTATGGTCAGTGAGACATAGACTAAGTGCAGAGAACATAGAGTTATCCTATAGAATTACAGGCATGCTCCCATGTGTGTCATAAATGATCTCCTAAGAAAGTGTAACAATTGATAATGTTAGTTATTCTCATTACAGTAGACAATTTCCAAAAGCCACCTAAGACTAACTTGTATGAAAGAATCATTAGAGGACATAATAGTGGGATTTTTCCCATCACTATCACCAAAGTCATACTGTCATATAGAACCAAGATTTTCATGATCAACACAAACAAAATAGTTATACACTATCTCATGTGCAAATGGGTCCCCATCGAAATCAATTTATTTCCCATTAAACTTCATATATATTTTTTCCACATATTTGCAAATATGTTTTTATACACATGGACCTAATATTTAGGTAATAATCAATCAAGATACTAATACCTAACTAGGTATTCCAAGAAAGAAAAAGTTATTTTCTATTTAAACTTGACAACTCTTGTAAGATCTTGACTAAAACAAAAAATTTAATAATATCACAAAAAAAGAAACCCAAAATTTCCTTAACAATTAATAATTGTAACAAACAAACAATTGATCATTTCAAAGCTGCTATTGTTATTTCATTTGCTTTATTAGAAACTGCATGCAAGGGATTGTGAACTCAAATCCAGTTTTATACCTCAAGGCCAGGACTAGAACTAGAAAGCAAGACTTCACTGCAAGTAAAAGCCACAATAATGTCAAGAGATGACGGAAAGCAAGTGACAAACCATCTCAGTAATACACTAGAGGATGATTCTTGATTTGATAACAGCTGCTTTGGCCACCAAAGCCTACAATGCATCGAAAAAGAAAATGTCGGTTCCAGACTTAGTCATAATTAATGGATTTATGGTCACATTTTTATAGTTGGATCAGTCTCCAAGGATCCAGAGAGGCAGATAGACTAAGTGTACCAAATGTATATACAGAACACACACTCTCAAGTAAGCTGATGTGGTGGGTACAAGTATCACTCAGCAGCCTGTGGTTTTCAAGTTTTCTGATTGTGACAACTGACAACATACAAGTAAGTTATAGAAATAATGACAGCAGTAATCTTTATATCGACGACCATTTGAATGAAGAGAGTAGATATATGGCTACTTTCTACTACAAACATTCTTTGGTGGGAAGATGTTAGTTCCAAAATTTTTTCCAAAGGAGCCCAAAGCTTGCTTTGGTTGTTTCAGAATTTTCCCATCCCATGTACATTAAGAAACATGAGGCATGAGACATTAAAGCAGAGGGAGGAAGAGTTTTTTATGTTTACTATTTTCCATTAGAATTACTAGACGCTCAAGCATGCATTTTGAGAAATACCCAGAGAATCCCGCAAGTGTTACTGGTGGAGGGAAATCTTCAGTAGACATAGCAAATGGACGAATCATCATTCCCATTTTTTCTAATGTGAGATACGATCCTATTTCTGGCAGCCTTTCAGGACCTATAGGTAGTGTGTGCTCCTGATGCAATGAAGCAACCTCACTATCACTTTTCTATTAACTATATAACGAAACAGAAATTCGCTAATGAAAAAGAAATTCAACACCTAAGATCAGAGCATTTTGACTGATATTCCTCACATGAAAAATTGTTAATAGGAGAAGCCTTATCATATCAATAAATGAAATTTGCATAGAAATGGGTAAGTAAAACCAAAGCTTATAGCATATTGCTACG
This sequence comes from Ormosia semicastrata, assembly GCA_029884595.1. Taxonomy (NCBI): domain Eukaryota; kingdom Viridiplantae; phylum Streptophyta; class Magnoliopsida; order Fabales; family Fabaceae; genus Ormosia; species Ormosia semicastrata. The sequence goes on along the minus strand of JAQQTO010000021.1, from coordinate 4,815,723 downwards.
TGTGATCAGCAGCAAGTTTGAGAGGAAAAAAAAACAACGATGCTATCTGGTATAGCTTGAATGAAGAAAACTTATGGTCATAGGAAGCTTCAAACTAATGGAACCATAAGCATCCTGAAGCCTAATGGACATTGAATTGAATTTCAATATATATCCTATAGAAGCACTTTATCAAACAACTTCTGGTCAAAACACACATTCCTACATACTGTATGTATGTATACATATATATAACACATGCAAATAATTAGAGTTAATTTCAGATTCAGTGAGAAGACAAATAAATCTAAATGTAAGTAAACATAAAATAAGGAATGGAGTTGGTATGGCAATGGAATACTCAAATCTTACCTAGATGGACGAGCATCATCGATGACGGCTCTATGACAAAGAAGATATACGGGTTTGGGTGTGGACGCGGGTTGGAGTGGTGGGGTGAAGGTTGGGGTGGAAGAAGAGAGTAGGTTGGGTTTTGCTGCAGGTTTGGGTGGTGGTTGGGAGAGAGAGACGATGGAGGTGGGGTGGGCACGGGTTGCTGCAACAGAGAGAGAGAAGGGAAAGTGTTTTGTGCGTAATGGGGAGGGGTCGCAGCAGGGAGCTGTTGCGGGTTGGAGTGGTGGGAAAGGCACGGGTTAAAGTTGGTGTGGTGTGGTGGCCGGTAGGAGGAATGGGGGGGAAGGGAGTGGGGCGCGGGTTGGGTGGCGAAGGAGAGAAGACGAGGTGGGTGGGGGCGCCGGTTTGGTGGTTGAAGGAGATTTAGGAATTTGAGAATTTGGGAAGGTGAGAGGGCGAGGCTGCTGGGCGTGCTAACAGAGAGAGGTGATTTGATAAACTGTTTTATTATTATTTAGCTATGGAAATATTTAGTAGCTAATCCGTAGTTAATTTAGCTATGGATTAGCTATTGTTTAGCTATGAAATGATTTTTTTAGCTAAATTTCGTAGTTAAATTATAACTATTTTGTAGCTAATTGTCAAATAAAATTTGCATTTAAGATTTAGCTACAGAAATTTATTCCATAGCTTATAATTAGCTACGGATTAGTTATAACAAATTTCTGTAGCTAAATTTCATTGCTAAATTGTAGCTATTCTATAGCTATTTACTTGATAAAAAAAATTTCCAATGCACTCAAAAATTAGCTACGAAAAATTTCTGTAGCTAAATTTGGTAGCAAATTTTTAAAATTCTTGTTATGAAATATAAGAATGGACTATTTTATAAATCACTAAAACTTGTTATAGAAGGTATTTTTAGGATTACATGGTAAAAGTCATCGCGAGAAAGAGATGACAAAGCCTTTAGTGTCTAGAGTACGATGTTGAGTGCAATTCACCTTTTTCTTCCCCCCCCCCCAAATTGGCTGCTTCATTTTGTTTACTCTCTAAAAAATATATACTTTATAGGCCAAGTGATGCCTCAATTGCTTTGTGGTGAAGAAACACTTGATCTACTGAATCTTTTCTTTTCTTGTTGTTTGTAGATTATGTGTCAATTAAAGGGCAATCTTAAGTAATTTGGAATTTGATTTAGTGATGCTAAAAATCCCAACATATATTCCTTATTTCCTATTTGGGTTTAAAATTAAAATTCTTTCCTTATTCACTAATTGGAGACTTTATCCTAATTAAATTAAGAATAAATCATTGATTTTAAGACGTGATGCTACTAAAAATTTAGCATGTATCTAATCTAAAAATTGCTTACCATTCTTGTTAACATTTTTAATTGTTAAAATCCCATATTGAATTTTTCAATTAATGTTGAGATTTAATTAGTAGTTTTCCATAAAAAAATAATGTTTAAATATATCATTTATTATTTTATTTTTCTATTTTTAGCATTAGTCTTGGACTCCTATTTGTCTCACTTTTTTTTTTGACCTATTAGGCTTAGACTTGACTGACCCAAAAATAATAGTACAAGGTCCAAAAAAACACATGGATAAATTTAGGTATCAACAGTATGGAATGTGCAATGTCATTAATGGATAAATAGGAAAAGAAATGAGATGTAGATGTCAGATAGTTACAATAGGTAGAATCAAGTTACCACCTAGTATTACCTAGTGTGGTGGACAAGGTAGTAGAGGTATTACTAGATTTGAAAAATAGTTTCTTAGGGAGGAATGCAAGATTATTAACAGAAAAGGTAGTTTGGGATGTGGGTGAAGATGCTAGGGATCGATTAGCAGCAGTAGCAACAAGGATGGGCTTGGCTTGGAAGGATTAGGACAAGGTTAAAACCTATTTTGATCAGACCTTGGAAGACGTGTGGGGCAATTTCAATCAAGTGTCCTAGTTCCTTACAATATCTGCAACAATTGGGGTAGTGAGCATAACTGAAATAGATAGAGCAATGTCCAATTTCTCCATTATAGCAAGGGAGGATTCAAAAACTGAACTTTCAGAGCTGAAATGACGAAAAAAGACCTAAAAAATAGAAAGATCTTACCGAAAAACCTTGGGAATAGGGTATGGTGCCACGTCAGTACAATAATCTGCATCAGCAACATGCCACGTTAGCATAGAGCATGGATCGCGGAGTGGGTCAAGACTAGATCTAGATCTAGTGCATAAAGGCCATGCACCATAACTTTAGGAGGCACGTGAGGGCTTTGTTGGCTGTGAAACTTTATGGCTTGACCGATCAAAGGACGACGTACAAACAAGATGGTGTCGGTTGTGTCAATCAAAAACGACAGGAGGGCAGCAAACAAAAGATGGCCAACGCTGGGGAATCTTGAACAACGGTGACAAAGAGGTGATGATTGTGACGGCGAGGCGGTGAGGCAGCAATAGAAGGATTGGATCGAGAGCCTAAGCTCTCTAATACCATATGAAAAACAAAGAAACTGGGAGAAGAGAAAAGTCTAGAAAAAGTTTCAATACATTCTTTGAATGAATATATACAAAGGGGTAATACTTATTTATAGCCCTATCACTATAAAGAAAAAGTGCAAAAAATAATACAGTAGTATAGCAAGTACAAATCAAAAGAAATAAATGCAAATCACTATACTAATTACACATATACATGTTAATTATTATACAGATACACTAACACTTTCTTTCTTTCTTTTTTTATATAAGGTTTTTCTGCAAAAGAAATAACAATAATAGTGTTACTTTATAAATTTAAAATTACAAAATATTACTACTATAATGCAAAATGAACTGATTTATTAGAACAAATACAGCATCACCTACCTAGCACTAGGATCACATGGTATCATAACATTTAGGTGACAAACGTGGTTTTACAAGAATCTCAAGAACAGTAGCTTTTTCGTTGGACACTCCAAGTTTTTCAGTCATATCAATAGGTTCACTAGATGGATTTAAGATTTCAAAGGAGTGCAAAAAATAAGCTAGAGTCAAATAAATCATCTGAAGTCCAAATGATATTCCAGGACATATCCTTCGACAGGTTTGTGATTAGTCGAGTTCCCTTTTTGACATAATAGCCATCCAAAGTGCAATCTTCTGTGAATTCACGAGGCCCTGAGAGAGGGCCTGGTGGATACAACCTTAGTGTCTCTTTGACTATAGCTTGAAGGTATACCAGCTTATTTATATCTGACTCACTTATGAATCTCTCTTTCCCAATTTGAGTATCAAGTTCTTCTTTTGTTTTTTCCAATGTAAGAGGATTTCTCAATAGCAAACACATTGCCCATGTAAGGGTAACAGTACTTGTGTCACTTCCTCCCAAAATTAACCCCTGCAAATTGAGTACAATTAAATTCCATAAGAGGAATGTTGTTATCTCCGGAAAAGTGTGTATAAGTGCAAGTTTAAGAAGAAATCCTACTCAAGTTTTTGTAAATCAAGAAATACAGCAAATAGAAATTTTGTTAGCACCTCAAGATTTTGTTGTAATTTTTACACAATTCGAATCTCTGTATAGGGATTGGTTTATTTCTTGTACAAAGGCTCTCTTTTTGCAAACCGGACCAATCCCATTAAAAGAAAGTACTGGAAAAAAAAAGGGTACATAAAAGGTTTTGATATGCAAATAAGATTTCAGAACAATATAAATTCTTAGATATTTTTCACAAGAAAATGTTGTTACTGTGGTACCATTCAATGTTCACCAACTCTGCAACGTGAGCTATTATTGTCTTTCACTTTAATTATTTCACTTTAATTTTTTTTTAAATGTCATAATTGAAGTGTTGATCATTGAATAGTACATAACACATTTTTCCATAAATACATAAGAATTTCTCTTGGAACAAAAAAGGAATGGGAAAATCGATTGTTGAGGAAGGGAAGTAAAAATATAATTTCCCTAGGCGCACCATGATCTACATCAAAGAGTAATAATATTTGCACATAAAAAATTTTAAATTATTTTTAAATCTCTTTATTTTTAGATAATAAAATAAAAAAACACACATTTCAACACATTTATTCTCTATCTTCACTCTCGCGAGTGATGTTATTATAAACTCAGGTTTATAATGAAATTTTATACGTGACAGCATATCCACTGTTAAATTTTATAATATGCACTTATTTATAATTTAAAATTATATTTTAAATAATAGATATGTTATCATATATAAAATTCACTGTAAATTCGAGTTTATATTTACATTACTGAATTTTATTAAATAAAGTATGATGTAAAGTTGATGTAAAAAATTTTTATGTGTGAATAACATTACTCTACATCTAAATACACACCAATATTGTGGCTTTGATTATGGTATCAGCATCAAACACATCAATCCTTGCTCCATCAAGCACTGAAATCATCACATCTATGAAGTCTTGATCACGTTTAACCTTTTCACCCAAAGCCCTGTTCTGGTGGTGCTCCTCTAACCACTCACCTAAAATCTTGTCCAATTCCTTAGCAGTTTCTTTCATGCCCTTCTCATATGCCCCGAAATCAAACCATCTCAGATAAGGAATAGCATCTGCCACCGTGAATACTCCCATCAAGCACATGAGCTCCCTTAAAACTTTCAGACACCTTTGTGCTTCTTTCTCATCAACCACAGCCGCAGCACCAAAATATTTTTTCCCAACAACCATTCTAAGAACAATGTTGAGTGCCAACTGAGCGAACCACTGCTTCAGCTCCACCAAAACATAGCTAGACTCGTTTGTTCTACTGGACCAAACATTAAATAGCTCTTTAATCGAAGTTTGAACTTCAGAGACACAAACATGGCCTAGTAGCTCAACTCGGCGATTGGATAGGATCTCTAAAGTTGCAATCTTAAGCAGTTGGCGCCAGTATGGACCATAGGGTGCAAAACCAAACATGGCTTGGTTGCAGGTCATATGTTCAACAGCAACAAGCTTGGGGCGAGAGGAAACGACCATGTCGTTTGTGGTGAAGCATTCCTTAGCCATTTCCCAATTGCTGAGTACCAAAGCACGTGTGGCACCAAGCTTGATGGTGAAAATGGGTCCATACTTGTCAGCTATGGCACCCAAGATTATATGGGGTGTTTGTGAACCACTCAACAGTGGGAGGTGACCAAGTATAGGCCAAGCACCTGTCACTGTGGGAGGTTCTCTAACATGAGCAGCTTTGGAGGGACGATAAAGAAACAAACACAAGAAGATTAGAGAAAGGAGTGCAATTGCAATGGCGTGTAGGCAATTTAGAAGTAAATCCATTTAAGGTTGTGTACATTGCACGGCCTGCTGGAGAGATATGTTTGGCTTGATGTTGTTGTGGATGTATAGCTCTTTTAAGTAGAGATAAGTCTAGATGCAGGGTTTTGATAAGTATGAAGAATGTCATATTTGATATTGAGAAAGTTATCTGCACTTTTTTTTTTACATCAAACATTTGCACTTTTTTTAAAATAAAATAAATAAATATTGAAAAGTATATTTCCATCGTTTTTCTTATTTAAAGTAAAAAAATGTAATATTTTTATGTTAAAAAATGATCTACGAATACAAAACTCGAATTACAATAGAAAAATTTAAGAGAATGGATCCTTCTAAACTTAACATAAATTATGATTATGAAATTTATTTATTTTAAATATTTTCTTTACACTATTACTATCTTGATTGGGAATAAAATGAGAAAAATGTTAGAATATATTTTTTATTTTAAAAAATAAAAATTTAATGAAAATAATATGTCGATAATATTGTTGTATAATTATTTTAAGATCAAATCTAGTATTTATATAACAAACAGTTTTGTTATTTAAATATTTAGAATATAATACTCAACTAATACTTCTTTTATATTGATACATCGTATATTTATTTTATTTTAAGATATGATATATTTTAATATTTATCTATTCTCACATTAATATATAATATGTATACAAAATATCATATAGAAAGTATTTAAAAAAAACTTTTTCTTTATAGCAAAAGACTAAAATTCCAAAACCCAAAAGGCTCCAATCAATCAAATCTTTTTTTGGGTCAAATAATCAAACAAATCAATGAGACTACAAAAAAGCCAACACGGCCAGTGGACCAAATCTGTGGTATTATTGTGATGTCGCCAGGTAATTAAATGTATGCAGCATGATATGAAGTACGAACCTGAAAACGAGAGGAAAAAAAATGATGAGAAAAGGGGTGAGTCAAGCTATTTACTAGGTGTTCTTGTATCGCTTTAAATTGATTTTGGAGTAAAAAATTATTTGAATCCAATAAGATAAGTATTATTAGTTTGATTTAAATTAGATGTATTTTGATAATTAAATTGATCTAATTTAAATTGATTTTAATCAGTTTAGATTAGATTAAATGATTAGATTTTTGTCAAATAGTAAAATATAATAAAGATAATGTGCTTTAGAACAGAAAAAAGGGAAAAACGATTTACATATATAGAATATTAGAAATATAAATATACAGAATCTTCATAAATGCATTGATAAAGTGAATCTAAAAATCTTGAATATTAGAAATACTCTCATGCTTGAGATAACATGAAAGTAAAAAAAAGCAAGAGAAATTACTAATCATAAGAGAGATTACTAGAAGCAAGAACTATACCTATATAATTTAAATATATAGGACACCACTATTCCTGGATAAATATAAATGTAAATTAAGCATATTACATGAAATTGAGAATACTTTATGCTTCCTTATGAGAACACTTGAAGAATGTACTAATCATAAGACAAACATGATTATGCACTTTAACAAGAAAAAAATAAAATATTAAATGGGTGAGATATTTTAGGATAGATCTGTTTGATGAAATAAGCAATGGACTGACAATCAGATACTTCATGTGCATCAAGTGCTTGGTGAGCTAAATCCATAACATGACTCTGCATCACCTCTGGCATGTCTGTCTCTTGCATCACAACTTTTTCTTCCAACATCTTGAGCAGCAGCAGGATCACGTCACTCCACTAGCAGTAGCACAAACACAACAGAGGCTTATGGTCACTGGCTACCACATATATAGCCTATCAGGTGCAAACTAGAAGAAGCACACTACTTGTGAAAGCAAGAAAAACATCAGTGGTCGAGATTTTGAGATTGCTAAAATATTCCACATTCATTTTAATCTTTTCTTTATTTTGTATTTATCTCAAAAAGTCTTTTTGCTTTTCTTTCTTCATAGAAAATGAAATTTTGTACTTACTTGGAGATGTTACAATCCAAAAAGTTGTAACGAAAATATCTTTTTCGACTGGCAAGCATTTCCACTAAGAATGGTTCTTCCACATATTAAGCACCTAATTATGAAGCCCAACTGCTATTTTTCCATTATATTATACATAGTACTAGTAAACTAATAGAGATTTGAACTACTGACAATAAACAAAATTATACCACAAGATAGGCAAAAAGGAAAATATTTTCAGCTTGTCCCCCAAAAGCTTGACACCAAATAATTTAAAACTTGTTATAATCAGCAATAGATTCAAATATTCCAAAATCTCAAAAAGAAAAAGAAAAAGACATTTTCACTAAGATACCAAGCAAGTAGAGTATCGTTTGAAAATGCTCCAGGACCATAGATTTATATAGTAATGAAAAGAAATCATAATGAATCAAAACTGATAAGATAATCAATTTCAGAATTGCAGACTGAAAATGAAGAATGGCAAAGATTCCTTAACCGTGCTTTGTTTAATCTTGTTACGTAGAGCTCAACACAGCCTCCACGTTTTATAGAGCTCGGATCGGTCAGATCCGGTCGGCTTGGGCTCAAGCGACAATCGGGCAAGCTTTACGCTGGTCTGGGTTCGAGCGACGCGCAGTGGATCTGCGGTGCGGCGCGACGCTGTTCGCGGGTTGGGCTCAGATCTAGACGATTTGGTGATGGAAGGTTGGAGGTGCCGATCTTGGAGGGGACTGTGACAGGGATGGCGAAGTGGTGCTACGCGGGTCTAGCTCGAGTGGTACTTGCAACGGCGGTTCGAGATCTAGTTGCGCAGCTCACGGCGTGGCTGGTTTCGCTAGTTAGGCGGTGGATCTGCGTTGTGGGTGGTGCGTGGTGGAGGAAGGCGTGGTATAGGCTGGGGGGACGATGTGGCAGTGTGGGGAAGGGGGCGAGGGAGGGGATGGGGGACGAGAAAGGGGTGGGGAAGTGGGAGAGACTAGAGAGGAGAGGGGAGAAAGGGGTGAGTTTCTAAAAATGCTTTGAAGGGGAAGGGGTATTATTAGGGATATTTTAATAATTTTATATATATATAGTATAGTGATCGATTCGATTCGGTTTGGATCGATTTTATAAAATGAAATCTGTCGCAACCGGGATCGCGACGGGACGACCGAAAAAAGATAAAATACAATGGAGTCGCCACCAATGTTTATTTAAATTGGGAAAACATTAGAAAAACCCTTTAATCAGAAAAACTGGTCTTTTGAAAATGAGTTTGGATTCGGGAGTCGATTACAGGTAAGGAAGGTGTTAGTACCCTACACTGCCCATTCCAGGAACGGTACCTTATGTTAATTGTGCAAAATTTAATAATCTCAAATATATTTATTTTTACCCTTTTTTAGAAAAAGACTTTATAACTAAATTTTTTTATTTTTATTTTAAAATAAAAAAAGGGAATACTCAAATTGTGAAAATTTATTTTTTTGTCTTGACAGAAATGAATTTCTGCTCCTACGTATCCCCTGGTGCAATGGGGAACTCAAAGTCATGTAGTTCTTTAGAAAATGATTGTGACTTGATTGATTTTAATTAAGAAAGAAATTTTTGAAAAAAAGAATTTTTTGCTTGAAAATAAAATCGTCATTGCACAGGGTTCAAGGCAGCACTAGGCTACTCAATAAATCCTTACGATCCAACTGACATTGAAGATAACATCCGTTATTCAATCAATATCAGTAGTCATTGCATTGATTAAAAAGATTTTTTTTTTATTTTGAGACATGCACAAAGACAAACAAGTAACTATACAAACAACACTTTGTCATACCAGGTAGATACAAAAAACATTAAACACAACAAACACAGAATAATAATAATTTTTTTTCTTTCATCCTTTAACATCCTTTATTTTCTTTGTTTTTATTGCATCTCTCTCTTTTTTATTTTTGGATTTTTCTCTTTTTAACCAAAAGGGATTATTAGATTTTTTATATCACCTTAAAAGGCCCACTTGTAATTTTTCCAACCCTTTTTTTTTTCTAAAATAGTACCTAAAAGCCCAAATGACAGAAAAAGAGATTGCCCAAAAAAATAATAATAGCAGATTCCATCAATTCGTAGGGGAAAACAAAAAAACAAAGAAACAAAAGGGAACAAAATAGAGAGGCAAGAGAAAACCACATTGAAAACAAAGGCAACAGAGAGCTTTGGAAACTTCAGCAGCCAACGCACCAGAGGAGGAGATCTGGGTCACGCGCGGTGTAGGACGCAGGTCGCACACGGTGTGGGGTGGATCGGACGAGGCCGGGTCGCGGTGAGGAGCTTGACGGTGACCCGAACTCTGGTTCGAGCAGAGAAGCGGTGGCACGACGGAGCAGAGGACGACACGGGTGGTGGCTAGACGTGGTCCGCTACGGTGATGCGCGTGGGTCGCGCACGGCGTGGAAGACTTGCAGGTTGTGGTGACGGTAGGGGATGAAGAAGGTGAAGTGTTTTGTGGTTTTTGGTGGTTGGGGTAGAGATTGATTGAGGTGGTGTTAGTGGTATGTCTGTGAAGGATGAGGGGTTTTGCTTTGATTGAAGATGGGGTTATGGGTTATGGTGTTTCTGTTTGGGCTTGATGGTGAGGGGGCTGTTTTAAGGAGGTGAAGGTTGAAGGGTAATCATGGAGGAGCTCGGAGGATTGATGAAGATGATGGGGGTTGGGTGTAATGTTTGAAGTGGGTTATGGGTTTGGACGAAGCGGAGAGAGAGGTGGAGAGTTTTGGTCGGTTCGGTTATGGAGATCAAGTGGGCGTGTGTTGGTGGAGAAGGTGGCGATGAGGTTTTGGTTATGAAAGTTAAAGGTTGGAGCCCTAAGAAGAAATAGGTGGCCACGGTTTTGAGGTTTTTACGGTGGTGGTTGAGGAATGGTGGTGATGGTGGTTGTTGGTTGTTTGAGGTTGGGTCACGGTGGTGGGTGAGGCGGCAAGGTGTTTGGGTGGTTGTAGTTGGTGGAGCTTAGTTGGGCGTGTGGAAGGAAAAAAAGGATGAAGCAAGTTGGAAGGGCGGTGCTTGATGGTTGGGAGGAGCAATGGTGGTTACGTGGGTGTTTTTGCTTGTTAGAAAGTAGTGAAGAAAGGTGTATGGAGATGGAGGTGAAGTGGGGTCTTGAGTCAAGGTGAGGGAGTTTATGGCAGGTTATTGAGTTAACTGGTTTGAAGTTTGTTTTTGGGTACGGTAATGGGCTATTAGTGAGAGTGTTTGGTGGTAGTCATGGTGTGGGGGTTCCCATGGTGAAATGGTTATGGTGAGTTTTAAGGTAGTGGATTGAGGTTGAAGATGGTGGTTATGGGGATGGCAGCATACAATCTCCTCTGTATGATCCTCCCCTCTGTAAAAAAAATGAATTCTCCTCCCCTTTTCCTTCCCCTTTGATCTTTCTATATCAAATTTCGGAGGCCTCCCTTGTCTGTGATGGAGAGGCTACCAGGGTTGACCCAGCTTGGGTCACCCTAACATTTCCCCATTTGTGTTTGCTGCCCTATGCTCCAAGCTCTTCTTTCTCCAATGCTTGTTGCCCCTTCCCCATCCATGATAGGCAGCTCCCCAATGTGTGTGTGCGGAGTCTTGAGGAGTCATTTCTTGAAAGCTACGTTCTTCCTCTTTTTTTTTATATTCATTTTTGTTGTAACAATGAGAAGGAATTCATTTTTTATATTTTTTATATTTTTATTGTTTTTATTATTTGGTCTTTATTATTATATTTTTTGTTTTTTTTTTTTTTTTATTTTTATTTGCACAAATAAGAAAAACTGACTAAGAAAAAAGTGCTCACAACATCACAATTAAGCGTTAATCCTTGATTAAGTGATAAAAATTTCATGGACAAAATTAGGTATCAACAGCTGCCCCCATTTGCTTCACATTTAAAATAAATGGGAAACAAATGAATTGATTTAATTTTGTCCATGAAAATTTTTATTTCTTTTTTTTTTCTAATTCCCTTTTTTCTTCTTTTTCTTCTCTTCTTCGCTTTTTTCATTTTTTAGAAAGCAATTTGACTCAAAAGTAATGGACCTTAAACGAGGTAAAAAGTTTGCGGAGTCGGGTATCCGCTGAAACTTGACAGAGAGAAAAAAAAAACTTAAAAAGCTTACGGAATTGGGTATCCGCTGAAACTTAATAGGCAAAAGAAAAAAGCTTACGGAGTCGGGTATCCGTCGAAGCTGGACAAAAAAGACAAAAAGCTTGCGGAGTCGGGTATCCGTCGAAGCTGGACAAAAAAGATAAAAAGCTTACGGAATCGGGTATCCGCTGAGGCTTGACAGAAAACTTAAAGCAAAGAAGATAAAAAAGCTTATTGGTCAGTTATCCATTGAAACTATGAAAAAAAAAAAAACTTACTGAGTCCTGTATCCACCGAAGCTTAACGAAAAGAAAAAAAAAACTTAAAACAGAAAGATAACAAAGCTATGAGTCAGGTATCCGTTGAAGCTTGATGAGAAAAGTTAAAGCGAGAAAAGACACAAAAAGCTTATGAGTCAGTTATCCACCGAAGCAATGACGAAAACTTAAAGCGAGAAAGACACAAAGCTTCTGGTCAGTTATCCATTGAAGCTTGAAAGAAAAGAAAAAAAAAAACTTAAAACAAAAAGATAACAAAGCTTATGAGTCAGTTATCCATTGAAGCTTGAAAAAAGTTAAAGCAGAAAAGACACAAAGCTTGGTCAGGTATCATCCGAAGCTTGAAAAAACTTAAAGCGAAAAAGACACAAAGCTTGCATGATTCGGTATCCGCCGAAGCTTGAGAAAAAAAAAAAAGCTTACTGGTCGGCATCCGTTGAAGCTTGAACAGAAACTTAAAGCAAGAAAGACACAAAGCTTGCGGAGTCGGGTATCCGCTGAAGCCTAACAGAAAAGAAAAAAGCTTACGGAGTCGGGTATCCACTGAAGCTTGATAAAAAAGAAAAAGGCAATGGGCACAAGGCCCTGACTTGCTTTGGAAGCGATGGGTACGAGGACCCGAAAACTAAAAAGCAATAGGTGCGGGGACCCAAAAACTAAAAGGCAATGGGTGCGGGGACCCGGAAACTAAAAGACCATGGGTGCGGGGACCCGTGAACTAAAAGACAACGAGTGTTGACTTTGCATATGATCTCTGAGATGGTGCATTATGCAATGGATACAATGAATGTGATACCAGATGACAATGCATGTGATGCTAGAGGTGATGCATGATGTAATGGACGCATGATGATGCAATGGATGCGATGCCTGAGGACAGTGCATGTGATGCTAGAAATGATGCGTGACGCAATGAATGTCCCACTATAGGGATTCTCATGAACAAACTGAGTAAGCAAATTTTTTTTTTTTTTTGTGAGTTTTTATTTTGTTTTGATTTTTTTTTTTGTTTTTTGTTTTTGTTTTTTTTGCACATCGAACTTTGGCTCATGCAACCCTAAGGACTTTTTCCCACAACAGGATCGCGATTGAACAGCAAAATCTGTTGATTGGCCTTATGATCCGTCTGGTCATCCTTTCTTTTCTCATCAACACTTAAAGGGCCTTGAGCCAGAAAACTTTATGCAGTGGGCCTTTGCCAAACCCATATTCAAAGGGGACCATTGTTGATTTGTTGAAATTCTACTTCATTAGATATGGCTTGTGTAGAAGCTTGGAACTTTCTTTCTCCAAAGGTTCTTATTTCCAACGGACACACTTCAATCTGAATTATCCATTGAGGATATCATTCTCTTCATCGATTGAAACTTTAGAGTTCCTTTGACTTGAGTTGTTCAACAAGAAGCTACCATTAGATGGTTAAATTGTACTATTGTGCTCATGTTCACCAACTTGAAGCATCATGTGCCAGATATGCATGGATTTAAAAGTACACCAAGAAAGATATTTACTAACTGAGAAGCTTTTTGACACAAATGACATCCACAAAGGATAAAGACACAAGAAGTGGAATAGTGCGGAAACCAAGAGATTTTTTTTTTGTTTTTGTTTGTTTTTTTTACTTTTTTGACCCAGTTTGGATGTGATTGATCCTTACTTGATAACTGGACATTATGGCCATTGTTTTATCAGGTATCTACAAAGATATGCCTCTGTGTAAGGTATCAAATGAATTTGACTCAGGGTATGTCATTTGAGAATAAATATATCTCTGTGTAGGCCATTTGACAACAGAATTTGTCCCAGTGGGGAACTTGAGTTTTTTAGAGTAAGGCCAAATAAAATTAGGCAAATTGCCCCAGTTTCGAATTGAATTGAACATGGTAGAGACTTGCCTAATGTAGAGCCAGTTGAACCAAAAGATTTGCCTCAGTATAGGGTTGAATTGCACAGGATAGAGACTTACCCCAATGTAGAGCCAGATTGAGTCAAAAGATTTGCCCCAGTGTAGGGCCGAATTGAACAGGGTAGAGACTTGCCCCAATGTAGAGCTAGATTGAACCAAAAGAAAACATGCCCCAGTGTAGAGCCAGCTTGAACACGGCAACAATTTGCCTTAATGTAAGTCTTTTTTTTTTTTTAGACCGCCCTTGCGGGTTTTCAGCCTAACAATTTTGTCGTTTTTTTTTCAATTTTTTTTTAAGAGCAAGGATTGAAAATTCAGCAGTGCATAAACTTTTTGTCTCAAAATTAAAGTTGATGAAAATGAAAACGACCTTTCATTGATCAGAATGGACTTTTTAAGGCTTGTAATGTGGCCAAGGTTAGGGTTTAAGAAGTGAAAGATATAAGGCTCAAATAAGTGTTTAAAGGTTAAGTGCGACCAAGGATCCTTATTCAAACTTAAACTTTGTCAATTGCTTTTATGCATTCAAGCACACTTTTCTCTTATTGCTCTCCCTCCTTTTTTGTTCTCCATTATTGTTCAAACTTGAACTTTATCAAATTTTCTGCTTTTACTTTCCGCCCCTTTCACTTTTTCTTCATTTTCCCTTTTTCATTATGCTTCAAAATAGTCACTATGACAATCAACATTTGTTTTGTTCTTTCCCTTACTGTAGGGGTGATCCTTGTCCAGGGTTTATTGAAGAAAACTCCCAAGCTCCAAATGGGACAACGAGGGATAATAAAAAGATGAATTCTTGTGAAGGATAGAGAAAGATGACCAATCTTCATTTCAAATTTTGATTGCTCATTTTCAAACATTTTAATTTAGAGACAAAAGGACCATACACACCAAATGATTATTTATTTGCTCCTTTTATTTTTTCTCTTTTTTTGATCTTTTTGTTTTTATTTTATTTTATTTTATTTTTGCAAAGAACACCTGCACACACGAGTCTCATGACCACAAAAAATTCTCTGAATGAGAGTTCTATGAGATCCAAACCAAAAGAAGGCAAGTAAAGAGAGGAAAATAATGACAAGAAAGATCTGGCAAGAACAAGAGTGCCAAGAACATAGGAAAAGAAAACAAGGTAAACTGAGATCCACACAAATCCATCACATTAATGCTTCAAGAAAGTTCACATAAGTTCAAAAACCCAAATGGCTTTAATCGAGCATAGGGTCAGTACAATTAAACCATCGTTTCATGGTAACAACTTGATAAACAAATCAGAATGCCAATCGCTCAGAAATTCCCCAGTGCTGAAGAACTCTAGGGTACAGTTCATTCTTGACGGTTAGAAAAATGAATCACCACTTTGTCAAACTTTCTAAGGTTACCCCTGATCAACCATTGTAAGCATTCGTTCCTATTGCAGATAGGCATGTGTAGAAACCTCTGACAATGCTTGGTGATTTACTATTTAGGTAACCGTTGTAGTCCATGAGTTTTTCTGAAGTCCCATTTAACTCATTCGACTTGAAGTCCACCCTCAGTCGGTTCAACATTCTTCATACTTGTCTGTCCGTCATTCATTTGGTGCAGTCTTCCCTTTTTCATTTCCCTTTCAATCATTTCACCAATTACCACGATATCTGAAAAATTCGCTGACACACTTCCAATCATATGATCATAGAATGGCACGTGCAGTGTATCAGTGAACATAGCAAACATCTCTTTTTCTGACAAAGGGGGTTCTACTTGTGCAGTTATTTCCCTCCACCTCTGAGCATATTCCTTGAAAGTCCCACCATCTTTTTTAGACATGCTTTATAGTTGCATTCTATCTGGTGCCATGTCAATGTTGTATTTATACTGCTTTACAAAGGCATCAGCTAAATCCTTGAAACTCCTTATGTGGACACGCTCAAGATGTGTGTACCAATTCGAAGCTGCCCCAGTTAAACTGTCTTGGAAGAAATGGATTAACAGTTTGTCATCGTGAGCTTGTGAAGCCATCTTGCGAATGTACATTGTCAATTGATTCTTTGGACAAGTAATCCCCTTATATTTATCAAAATCTGGGACCTTAAACTTTGGGGGAATGACAACGTCAGGGACAAGACAAAGCTCAGTAGCATCCTTGAGGCCATAACAACCTGCTCTTTCAATGACCCGTATTCTCTCTTCCAAAGTTTCAAACCTCTTTTTGAACTGAGGATTTTCAAAAAAGAATTCAATGGGTATTGAGGCATGACAGTGGGGACAAAATGTTGTACTTGGTGGAGTTCCACTTGGTACTGGGTAATGGGCATATGGTTGGGTTGTGCTCAATGAGTTTGAAGCAGGCATGCCACTGTCAGGGGAATTAGCAACCCATGGTGCTACAAAGCTGGAAGGGAAGCCATATGGTGGGATAAAGAAAGGGAATGGGTGTTGTGTTAGCGGGGTTTCATTAGCATTCAGCTGAGTGACTTGAGTTTGGGTATTGTTCAGTAGGTTTGCATTTGGTGTCACTGCTTGTATGCTATTACCAGGGGAATTGGTGGTTAATGATGGTACATAGCTGGGATGGAAGCCATAAGGAGGGAAGGGTGGCACTTGGATTTCTTGAGAACTGGTGACTGAGGGTTGAGTAGTGATTGGCATCACAACTCCTTGAGGATTGAAGCCTTGGTATTGCAGAAGGGTTGGAGAGAAACCAGACAGGTGAGGAGGTGTGGTCAGATGTCCCTCGTTTGCTACTGAGGGATTCCCATTTGTGCTCCTTCTATTTTCTATAGACTATAACATCTCCATCATCTTGAACACTTGTTCTCTGAGTTGATTCACCTCATCCTTCAGCTTTTGAGTTCGTTCTATTTTGTCCATAATCCTTGCCTGAGAACGAGTCCTGTAAGGGTGTCGCAGAAGCAATTTTTTCGTTACAGTGCCCACTTTTTCGCTTGGTAAAACATGATGTGAATATGCAATTATCAACATTGACTGAACAAAATTGACAACATGCATGCATGCAAAGTATTATGCAAATAAAAATCTTTTATTTTTTTTATTTTTAAAAAGAATGCTATGAATGTTATGGTAATGCAAAATGATGTATCTTTTCCTTTCTTTTCCTTTTTTAGATTTAGGAATGCGATGAAAATGTAATATGATATTTTTTATGGGGATGTAATGCAAATACAAGATAATGTATCTCTTTTTTATGCTAAGAATGCTATGAAAATGCAAGATAATGTATATTTTTCTTTTGTTTTTGAATGCTAAGAATGCTATGAAAATACAGGATGATGTTTTTTGTTAGGAATGTTATGAAAATGTAAGATGATGTTTTTTTTTTTTGCTTTTTGATGCTAGGATTATCATGAAAATATAAAATGATTATCATGAAAATATAAAATAATTTTTTTTTTTTATGAATGCTAAGAATGTAATGAAAATGCAAAATGATATATCTTTTTTTTTTTAAAGTAAGAATAAATGACATGAGAGATAGATGAAAAATGAAAATGATATAAGATGTATCATTTTTTTGTTGAATTTATTTTGCTAAAAAGAATGCAAAGATGGAGGACATGAGGAATAGACAGATAAAGAAAAAGAATGCTCCCTTTGTGTCCTAATCAGATGTAACCTAAGAAGCCAGATGACTCTAATTTTTGAGGTAATTATGCTCAACCTATCAGTGTAAGGTTTTTTTCAGGACAGATCTGAACTTCTAAAAAAGTCATGGTCCCCAGATTGCCCCCATCTCGAAAGATAAGGATCCAATTCATGAATTAATCACAAGTAGGGATGAACCCTCTCAATATGACTAGTCCATGATACCGGTAACAATCTGAGTGGTGTCTCAACAAATGTCAAGTGAGCACAAGGCTCCTCAATAACAAAAGTCGAAACCCCTCCTACTCCTCGGGTTCGTACAGACTCGGGTATAGAGCCCAAAAAGTGTGTGAGGTAAGTGATTAGCGACGTGTGTGAAGGAGTATAAAAACCTGTATAAAAATTTAAAAGACAAAAATACCCCTAACCAGCAAAACATATATACAACAGCCAGCCAGCAATCGTCTACCCTAGGGTTTTAACAATTAAGTACAAAGTATATATACAAGTCACAGTATACATGGAATAATGCTGTCAAATATTTACAACAAAGTACTAAATAAAATACATTTACAAACAAATAAGAAAACAAAAACAAAGACAAAGAGGGTAAAATAAATAAATAAAAGATTATTAAAAATTTGCACAACTAACAACAACAGGCCTGACTCTTAGAAAATCCCCAGTGGAGTCACCAGCTGTCGCAACCAGGATCGCGACGGGACGATCGAAAAAAGATAAAATACAATGGAGTCGCCACCAATGTTTATTTAAATTGGGAAAACATTAGAAAAACCCTTTAATCAGAAAAACTGGTCTTTTGAAAATGAGTTTGGATTCGGGAGTCGATTACAAGTAAGGAAGGTGTTAGCACCCTACACTGTCCATTCCAGGAACGGTACCTTATGTTAATTGTGCAAAATTTAATAATCTCAAATATATTTATTTTTACCCTTTTTTAGAAAAAGACTTTATAACTAAATTTTTTTATTTTTATTTTAAAATAAAAAAAGAGAATAATCAAATTGTGAAAATTTATTTTTTTGTCTTGACAGAAATGAATTTCTGCTCCTACGTATCCCCTGGTCCAATGGGGAACTCAAAGTCATGTAGTTCTTTAGAAAATGATTGTGACTTGATTGATTTTAATTAAGAAAGAAATTTTTGAAAAAAAGAATTTTTTGCTTGAAAATAAAATCGTCATTGCACAGGGTTCAAGGCAGCACTTAGGCTACTCAATAAATCCTTACGATCCAACTGACATTGAAGATAACATCCGTTATTCAATCAATATCAGTAGTCATTGCATTGATTAAAAAGATTTTTTTTTTATTTTGAGACATGCACAAAGACAAACAAGTAACTATACAAATAACACTTTGTCATACCAGGTAGATACAAAAAACATTAAACACAACAAACACAGAATAATAATAATATTTTTCTTTCATCCTTTAACATCCTTTATTTTCTTTGTTTTTATTGCATCTCTCTCTTTTTTATTTTTGGATTTTTCTCTTTTTAACCAAAAGGGATTATTAGATTTTTTATATCACCTTAAAAGGCCCACTTGCAATTTTTCCAACCCCTTTTTTTTTCTAAAATAGTACCTAAAAGCCCAAATGACAGAAAAAGAGATTGCCCAAAAAAAAATAATAGCAGATTCCATCAATTCCTAGGGGAAAACAAAAAAACAAAGAAACAAAAGGGAACAAAATAGAGAGGCAAGAGAAAACCACATTGAAAACAAAGGCAACAGAGAGCTTTGGAAACTTCAGCAGCCAACGCACCAGAGGAGGAGATCTGGGTCACGCGCGGTGTAGGACGCAGGTCGCACACGGTGTGGGGTGGATCGGACGAGGCCGGGTCGCGGTGAGGAGCTTGACGGTGACCCGAACTCGGTTCGAGCAGAGAAGCGGTGGCGTGACGGAGCAGAGGACGACGCGGGTGGTGGCTAGACGTGGTCCGCTACGGTGATGCACGTGGGTCGCGCACGGCTTGGAAGACTTGCGGGTTGTGGTGACGGTAGGGGATGAAGAGGGTGAAGTGTTTTGTGGTTTTTGGTGGTTGGGGTAGAGATTGATTGAGGTGGTGTTAGTGGTATGTCCGTGAAGGATGAGGGGGGTTTTGGCTTTGATTGAAGATGGGGTTATGGGTTATGGTGTTTCTGTTTGGGCTTGATGGTGAGGGGGGCTGTTTTAAGGAGGTGAAGGTTGAAGGGTAATCATGGAGGAGCTCGGAGGATTGATGAAGATGATGGGGTTGGGTGTAATGTTTGAAGTGGGTTATGGGTCCGACGAAGCGAGAGGAGAGGTGGAGAGTTTTGGTCGGTTCGGTTATGGAGATCAAGTGGGCGTGTTGGTGGAGAAGGTGGCGATGAGGTTTTGGTTATGAAAGTTGAAGGTTGGAGCCCCGAGAAGAAATAGGTGGCCACGGTTTTGAGGTTTTTACGGTGGTGGTTGAGGAATGGTGGTGATGGTGGTTGTTGGTTGTTTGAGGTTGGGTCACGGTGGTGGGTGAGGCGGCAAGGTGTTTGGGTGGTTGTAGTTGGTGGAGCTTAGTTGGGCGTGTGGAAGGAAAAAAGGATGAAGCAAGTTGGAAGGGCGATGCGATGGTTGGGAGGAGCAATGGTGGTTCTGTGGGTGTTTTTGCTTGTTAGAAAGTAGTGAAGAAAGGTGTATGGAGATGGAGGTGAAGTGGGGTCTTGAGTCAAGGTGAGGGAGTTTATGGCAGGTTATTGAGTTAACGGGTTTGAAGTTGGTTTTTGGGTACGGTAATGGGCTATTAGTGAGGGTGTTTGGTGGTAGTCATGGTGTGGGGGTTCCCATGGTGAAATGGTTATGGTGAGTTTTAAGGTAGTGGATTGAGGTTGAAGATGGTGGTTATGGGGATGGCAGCATACAATCTCCTCTGTATGATCCTCCCCTCTGTAAAAAAAATGAATTCTCTTCCCCTTTTCCTTCCCCTTTGATCTTTCTATATCAAATTTCGGAGGCCTCCCTTGTCTGTGATGGAGAGGCTGCCAGGGTTGACCCAGCTTGGGTCACCCTAACATTTCCCCATTTGTATTTGCTGCCCTCTGCTCCAAGCTCTTCTTTCTCCAATGCTTACTGCCCCTTCCCCATCCATGATAGGCAGCTCCCCAAGGTGTGCAGGAGTGCTGAGGAGTCAGCTGCTGAAAGCTACGTTCTTCCTCTTTTTTTTATATATTCATTTTTGTTGTAACAACAGAACGAATTCATTTTTTATATTTTTTATATTTTTATTGTTTTTAGTATTTGGTCTTTATTATTATATTTTTTTTATTTTTTTATTTTTATTTGCACAAATAAGAAAAACTGACTAAGAAAAAAGTGCTCATAACATCACAATTAAGCGTTAATCCTTGATTAAGTGATAAAAATTTCATGAACAAAATTAGGTATCAACAAAATCAAAAATTGAATCGAACTGATCGATTCTGTAAAAATTTCATCCAAAACAATTAAGTCTATTTTGGTTTTTATTGGTTTTTGATTTTTTTGAATCGGTTTTTAATTTTTTTTAGATTGGTTTAGATCTGAACACCCCTACTATTTACACACTTATTTTAAAAAAAAAAAAGCTATTTAGTATTTACAGAAAAATTGAACCGTGACTTTGATGATTGAGAGGAAAAAAAATGGTGAGATGAAAAGTAAAATGGAAAGAAACTTGTTTCGCTTAAGTAAAGGACTGGAAAGGTTAGGACAAGATGCAGAGTACTAGCGTGAAAGAGACCACCACGTTCAGTTCAATTCACTTGTTTTTTCATAATATTGAAAAAAACAAAAACCTTTGTCATTATATATGAATAAAAAATTAAAACTTCTATCATTTAGGATGGATCTATGTATAAATAAATGAAGATATATGTTTTTTTTATCTTATATAAGTATATGTTTCTTTTATTTTTTTATATGTATAATTTTTGCTTTTATATTTTTACTTCTAAATATATTATTTTTATTAAATAATTATTTGGTTACATATATCAAAAGAAAAATATTTAATAGTAATGATAATAAAAAATTATTTAATATTTTTAAAATATAAAAATACAAAAGAAATAATTAAAAATTAATTTTTTATAATTTTATATTAATATATTTTTTAATATATAAATATAATTATTAAATTTTTTTATATTTCTGTATCGATAATATTACATTTATTTCAGTGTCTAAATCTTCTGGATCTGTCATTGCTGTCATTATATATATATACAAAGACTTAAAATACTTTCTTCTGATTGATTTGAGGTATTAGCTTGAGATCAAATAAACAGCTACAGGCTTTTTACACAGAATTAAGTTTTTTTATTTTACTTTTTATAAACAACAGGGCATCAAGCCCAATTACGATAAAAAAACAACGCGATGAAATTTCACATCACTATTGTCTGCCATGAAGGCTATTATGATAAAAAGTCAGGCAAAGAACTAAAAGAATGAAAAGGAATGTCCATGTTTAGCTAAGAGATCAACACATGCATTAGCTTGCCTTCACACATGCAGTATATGCACTGTCCGAGTCTTTATTCAAAAGGATTCCACACCTCACCCAGCGAAGGACCGCAAGGATGACAAGGGTCTGTACGACCAGTAATTAATTGCAAGACACATTGGGAGTCCATTTCAAGAACCAACTTCTGGTATCCCATTTGAAAGGGGAATGGGACCCTTTCAAGAACCAACTTCTGGCATCCCATTTGAAAGGGGATTAGGATCCTCTGCAGAGGATCTTAACCGTAGAAAAGAATTTTATTTTAAGATAAAATGTTAAAAGCAAACATGATTTAATAATTTCTAGTTACTGGATCTGTACACAGATACGGATTTAAGGGGGACGAGAATGAGTTTGGCCCCTCTATTCTCACCATTTTTTTATGTGTTAATAATTTAATTTAATTTACTAAAAATAAAAGAATAATTATATTAATTTTTCATAAGGGTAATATTTATTACATTAATATTATTTTTATTTAAAAATTATATATATATATATTCTTGATTTTATGTATTATTATTACATTTCAATATTCTTTTTTTTTTATAAAATTACACATACTTTTTTACTTTGTGTACAAATATTACACAAAATTCTATTGAAAAAATAAAGTAAGAGAAGTATGAATAATTTCTCAAATAAGAAGGGTGTTAATATAATAAGCATTAACCTTAGAGGAGGTTAATATAATTACTCCAAAGATAAAAATGGTAAAATCAAAAGAATTTATACTTGATATATATTTGACATATAATTTTTGATTATTTTATAAACACTAATATTATAATTTCAACTTAACTTTTTATTAATTTTTAATCTTTGTATAATAAACTTATTAACTCATCTCACTTTCAATTTCACTCTCTTTACTTTTTTAAAATCTATATATATAAAAACTTTATTTTACCTATGAATCATGATATAGAAGATAACTACTATTATGATACATTTGATATCTAATATAAATGCTTTTTTTATTCTTTTTTCACTTTATTCATAAAAATTTTCTATATAATGAAAGGAAAATGTTCTTTTAAAGTGAACAAATAAGAGTTTATTTATCCTTAATTTAAAATAATATATTTTGATCTTAACTCATTAAATAATTTAAAGATGAATACATCTTTATTTTCTAATTTAAAAAAATATATTTAATAATATGATTCATAATTTTCAATCCATTTACTAAATATTTTTTACATTCATCCATGACTGCACGACGTGCAATTCAAAAATGAACTGCAGTTTTTTAGTATCCTTGAAATGCTGTAGTATGACCCATGTACAACCCCAACAACTTTGCCATCTTTTATAGTGCACATTCCCATCTTGGCTGTGAAAGCTGCTAGATACGCTCTCATCATTTCTAATGTTTCCACCACACGCATAGGAAGTAATATACCGGAAAAGGAACCATCCACATTAAGTTTTACCCAACCCACCATAGGAGGCCTCCAAGATATGTAAATAATCTGCATGCATTTAATCCCCTTAATTATTTATAGTTTTGTTTTGTTTTTTTGTGTAAATTATCCAGTTTCCGAAAGTCATATTAAGCCTCGACTAATTCAGAGTAGAGATAGATCGAATCACAAATATGTAAAGTTCTCCTAACATTGATTTTTTTCATTCACAATATTCGAACTCAAAACTTTGCTTAAGCAAAACAAGTGTCGAATCACTTGAAGCAACTAAGCATTAGTCTTTAATCATTTATAGTTAATCACTTGTTAAGGTGGTATGCGTAGTTATTAATCATTTATCAAATATATTTAACCAATCATATTATGTACATATATATAACTAATGAATTTATAAGGGACTAGTAAAAAATCCGTAGCTTGAATTTGTGGTCAATTGTTAGTGTTTAGGTAGTTAAATTTGTTTAATAGTTGGTTAAGTGCACGTATGTGACAGTCCTTTATAAAAAATGGTCTAAGCAACATTTCTGTTAAATAAAAGTTGAATTCGAAAAATACCAAAAACAAATGTAGAAATGGAAAAAGTAAAACATGTTTTCCTGGGAGAAATTATTTAAATCATTGTTTGGTTAAAGAGAAAATGGGTAGAGAAAAAATATGAGGAGAGAAAAATGAAAAGATTTTGGTGCTTTTCCTTGTTTGGATGGGGAGAGATGAAAGGAAAAAAAAAACAAAAGGGTGGGGTGTACTAAATTTTTTTTTCTCCCTTGTGAGAAGAAAATGGAAAAGAAAAATATTGTCAAAACTACAAACACTACTAAAATTTTTAGATTTAGAGATGGAACAAATTCCATTTCTGAATGTGTAAAATTTTATCTCTAAATATTTAGAGATAAAATTAGAGATGGAAATTGTTCCATCTTTAAATATGGCGTCTCTAAATATTTAGAGATGGAAAAATTCATTCATCTCTAATTTAGAGACGGATAAAAAAAAATCATCTCTAAATTAGAGATGACACTGTTACGTCTCTAAACTTAGAGATAGATTTTTTTATCTCTAAATCTGTCTCTAATATCTTAAAAAATATTTTTAAAAATAGGCATCTAGTTGGGATTTGCCACAACTAGATGCCTTCATTTTATAATAAAAAAAATAGGCATCTAATTGTGGTAAACCACAACTAGACACATTCATTTTATAAAATTCCAAATTGCAGAAACATCTATTCACCAAAATAGGAATTAGAGATACAAATTTGCATAAATGGAATATTAAAAAGTGCTACAAGAAGGATTGACGCATCAAAAATTGAACAAAATGCAATAGCCAACCATGGCACCTTCATAATCAATATATAATAACATATGTTCTATAATTAGTATAACTAAGGAAGTAATTGTTGTCACAGTTTGGACTAGGTTAAGTGACAATAGAAGAATGCTCTAAAGAAAGTCAACATTTTAAGGATCCTAGGCATCTGATTGGTGGAGATTAATCATGTGAAAAACCACAGGCTTAGAGAATTCATTGATTGCAGCTTGAAGCTAATATTCACCTAACTCACTATGCATTGTCCATCTTGATGGTGACTGTAGGCTTAATCCACCATATTCACTTGCAGCAACTTGGAGAATGACTATGAAGTGGCAATGGCCTTGAACAGGTGGAGTAAGGGGGCTTCCCTTCTACTTTGAAATTATATTTGATTTGCTATAAGCTCATATTCCCAATGTCAGGCCACTATCAGTCTAGAAACAAAAGATTGCTATTAGATGAACACAGAGAACCTAATCTTGTCTCATCGACAACAAATTTTTTCATAGCTCCCTGCATCGTCAATGCTTGTACTCTTCCAGACAAAATCAACACTGAAACCATTGTGTACATCAACAAGAACCCCCTGCATGCAACAAGGGCAATTATCACTGGGCCCAGGTAAAGAATTTGAAGGCACAATACAAGTATAGTAAACTAAAGCAAATTTGGATTGAATAATTTGTTTTCCACAACTCTTCTACTTTATTTATTTGCTGTGCACTTATCTGGCATGCCCACTACTGTATAGAAAATGAATGTAATAATGATAAAAAAAGGGGAAAAAAACCTACAGCCTACAACTTCTGCAAGAACAACATATGACTTTTTTTAGCCACCCTAATTTCCAAAGTAGTATGCCTGATATCTCAGGCATATTTGCACTAAATCATTCATTTACTATCATTTCTCAGAAGATTGGAGCTTGTACTAATTTATTGAGTATCATCATATAAGGTCATCAAATCTATAAAGTTATCATAAATCAGACTAAAAGTAAGTCCTTAACTCTGTATTGCCTATGCACTAAGGGCCTGTTTGGCATGCTGTATTAGGCCTGATAGGATAAGCTAATACAATACATTATGACTTTATCAGTTGTTTGGTGCAAATACTGTATTATATAAGCTTATCCATTAAACCCCTCTTATACATTAAAATGATGGATAATTTAATCAAGCCTTAGGGAGTGGGATTAGGCCTGATTGGGTTTTGATGTATAAGGTGTTATAAAAATTTTTCCATTATAATTTTAAACACTTTGATATTCCCAACCATTACGTATTAGGTCTTATACAATCAGGTCTTATACTATCAGGCCTTATACTATCATACCTAATACTATCAGGTTTTATCCTATCCTTCATACTAAACGGGCCCTAATACTAAAAGATGTTTATAAGTTGAAATCCTCTTCTATGCAATGAGAGTTTATGGTAAAGAATAACTATGCCAAAATATACCTAGAATATGTTTATAAGTTGGAGGTATACATATAATTTCTTTTGTAGCAGAAGTCATAAGAGCCATTCATCTTTTGCATAAAAAAGCTATAATATACCTTCTCAGTGCTACAACTAAAAAGCATAACACCATAAGCACAATTTTTTTCATCCAATCCAAACAATGCCAAGCAAAAGCATTTGAAGATCATTGTAAACGCAATGTAAACAGGGAGCTAAACAGAGATTCAAAACCTATAAAAATCCCAAGTTTCCTTTTGATTTTTTTCCCAAAGTTTCTTAGTATCATTTATGGTCAAAATAACATTGCAAAATTCATTTGCTTCACAATCACATCGAATAACAAGAGAAATTCAAAATTCACAATCACAATCGCATCCCCTACAAACAACTACTGCTTAATCCCCTACAAAAACTTTGTCAAATAGATATTAGATCAACCAAGATACACATCTAAAACACATCTACACGACAAAAACTCAGAATAATGGACAAGTCAAAACAGCAACCAGAGCATAAAGTACAAAAATGAAATAGCAAGTAAAACGAGTCAAATGAAACAAGTAAAACAAAAATTGCAAATGACATTCAGAGCAAATGGCAAGTAAAACTCAACAAGAGGAATAAAAAAAGAAAAATAAATAGAAAAAGAAAAAGAAAATAAAAATTGGGGGAAGAATGGAGAACATGGTGTGTAGAGAGAGGGAGATACGGTGGTTAGAGAGAGAGCTTACGATGGTTATGGGTACAGGGGTTGTGAAGAAAGGGAGGGTTACAGTGAGGAAAAAGAAAAGGGGTGGGTAGGCACGATGGTGGTGGAGATGTGGGTGGATGGGTTAAGGAAGAGGTTACGGTGGAGGGGTTATGAGGAGAAGGGATTTACGGTGAGGGAAGAGGGGATACGGGTTACTGTTGGTAATGGTGGGATTTAGTGAAGGTCAAGGATTGTGGGTCGTATGGTGGAGATGAGGGAGGTCCGAGCTCAGAGATTGAGATGGTAGGACGGTGGGATTGAGATGTGTATCAGAGATGGAGATGAGGGAGGTCCAAGCTCAGAGATTGAGATGGTGGGACGGTGAGACGATGGGGTTGAGATGTGTATCAGAGAAGGAGATGAGGGATCGGGCAGATTGGGATTCTGAGGTAGAATTAGGGATTTAGGAATTTTAGCCATAAAAATTAGAGACGAAAACCGCATTCCGTCTCTATATTTTAAAATATTTATCAATGAAATAATATATACTTTAGAGACGGAAGACACCCGTCTTTAATATATTTTGACTTTTTAAAACACTTATTTGACTAATTAGAGACAAAATTAGAGACGGAACATTCAAATACGGATAAATTTTGTCTCTAAATTCAATCTCTAAACATATTTGACTTTTTAAAACATTACATTGACCAAATAGAGACGGAACAATCTGAGATAGATAATTTTCGTCTTTAAAATCTGTCTTTAAGTACATTTGACTTTAAATTGACCAAATAGAGACGAAATTAAAAATAGGAAATTCTGAGACGGATAATTTTCATCTCTAAATTTCGTCTCTAAATTTTAAATTTTATTTTTTTCTCTAATTCATAAAATTCATATCTATTTCCGTCTCTAATAGAGACAAGATTTTTTTCATCTCTAAATCAGAAATTTCTAGTAGTGAAACTTATTCAAAGACACTTAATTTGTTATATCATAATGAAGGTATATAGGTTTTTTAAATAATTACATTTTCTTTTCTCGCATTTTTATACATAGCCAAATAAGAGAAAATAATATTTTTTTGTCTCTATTTTCTCTTTTCTTCATTTTCTTTCTTTTAATTTTTTTTCTTTTCATTTTCTCTTCTAGCTCATCCAAACAGAGCGTAAATCGGGTAGCTCAGCTTTGTAATAGGAATTAATCAAATTTATGTTATCAAGGTTAGACACATATTATTTTATTTGGTTTTTATACAAAAACTTCTATTTAATTAAAAATTCTTTTTGAGATATTTTAATTTTTTTTATTTTTAACAATATAATAATTTTGTTTATATTGTTAATAATTTTATATTAATGTTTTTAAATATATTAATAATTTATTTTTAAATTATAATAAAACAATTATCAACAGAAGATAATACAATAATGGACCTATATGCTATTAGTACAATATTGTTATTATTTTTTTATGAACAATGAATGATAGTTTGGAGAGGTACCCCCAATACTACAAGGAAGACTGGGATTGATCTATGTTGATGGTTGCGGAGACATGTACCCGCATTGAGTTTTTAAAATAAGATAATTACTTTATAGCCTTTATCATTTGTGTCTCTATAGTTTTGGGAGTTAAAAGATATATGTTTGTTACCATTGTCACTTATAACAAATAGTTGATTTGGTACTTTTATTTTATTATATATGTATATACATATTTGATAATATTAATAATAAGAATTTTTTTTTTGCTCTCAAAATATGAAAATATATAAGAAACAAATATTAATTAATCTTTAATTATTTTTATGCATAAATATAAGCATTTAAAAAATATGTATATATTACCTTTGATTTTGCTCTCATTATTCAAAATTTCTAGGTCTATTACTGTAGGAAGGGCACCAAGCTAAGTACAATATTAGAGCTATCTTGATTACACATAAATTTATATTATTACAATAATGCTAAATATCATGAAGCTACATATATATGCTTCTAATTCACTATCTACAAGTCGAGTATGTAAAGCTTCAAAAAAATTTCAAGCATCGTCTCCTTATCAGACAAAAAAGAATAGCATCATAATCATGAAATTCAGTACATCATCACATGTACATGTAAGGGCCCGTTTGGTACGTAGGACAAGATAAGACCTTATTGTATTAGGCCTGATAGCATAAGGCTTGATAAAATTTTAATATTATCTAGTGTCTGGTGCGATATTGTATAAGATAGTATAAGTCTCTAAGACCTATGAAAAAAAAACTGAGTCAGATGACTCGGTTGCTGGAAGGACGTGGATCGAGTGACTCGCATGTTCATCTTCTTTCCTATGGGAGAAGCCAAGCACACAACCATGATAGAGCTACTTCTCGTTGAAATCTCGTTGAAATCCATGCAAGAGGCGTGCGGGTGAGTGAACGAGCGTCACCAGAGACCAGAACTCAGTTTAGAGGACGCGGGTCAGACCCGTGTACTCATCTCCTTCCTCGTGAAAGCTGAGCATGTAGCAGCCATGGTAGAGATAGCTTTGCCATCTCTCATCATATCTCCTCTTACCAAGCAACAACGTGCAGCAACCATGAACCACTGAAGCTTGAGACTGCGAGAGATTAAGAACTCACCTCGTAGGATGCTTCATGTCAACGGCCACAGGAGGAGATAATGAAGGATTAGTGTTTGAGTGATAGGGTTGTAAATGGAATATTTTTAAATGAACTTATTTATCAAAACTTAATTAGGCCTAATCCCACATTCAAGGCCTGATTAAGTTATACGTTATTTTAATGTATAAGAGGAATATGTTGGATAAGCTTATACAGTAGTGTAGTCGCACCAAACAACTAATAAAGTCATAATATATTGTATAAGTTTATCCTATCAAGCCTTATATGTCGTGTCAAATGTGCCCTAAGTTGCTACTTCTAAGCTTTGTGAATTTGAAATGACTCTAAGTGTGGATACTGGATACAGTGAGATGTAATTTATAGGAATGATATTTTTTAAACTCTACTGCATAAAAATGTCTCAAGTCTCAATTTGCATAAATACTGAAGCAACTGAGATTTTGAAGAAAATAAAGAAGGCAACGAAATGATCCCAATGAGCTGTTATATGAAGGATTGTGTTAGAATTATAAAATTATTATTATAAGAGATTTGTCATCGGTTTATATAAATAGGTCAAACTTATGATGATACATGTTGATATAAAAATAACATTTTTCGATTCAGACAATTTTGAGGTGTAATCGAAGTGTTAGTATAAATGTTATTTGCGAAGTTTTGAACTTACATATACTCAAACTTTATTAGAGTCGAAATTGTTAGGACAAATTGAAGTTATCAAAATAGTAATTTCGAGTTGGTCTCAAGAATTAAGATAAAAAAGAGAAGTAATTACACTTGGGATTTTCTGAAGATAGAAGTAAAGATCTCGACCAGAAGACATTAGCTGTTTGAAGATTCAAATTTTAATTCAGATAAATAGAATTTGAATTGGAAAGAGAATTTAGCAGCAGTTATGAATGTAAGATCCAAGCAATACAAAGATTGCTGACAAAGATTAGACAGTTACTTGTAGCACAAGGATTGTTGACAAAAATTGAGCAGTTAATTCATAAAGATTGCTAACAATGATTAGGCAATTTCTTTTGTTTTAAACACTTGTCAAAATCTTGTACAATAATGTAGTTACTTAGGATTTCTATAAATACTAAAATGATGAAAATATTTAAGGGTTGGAAATCGTCTACTTGTACTACTCTCTAAATATGCTCATACGTCATCGTGACACACGAGCAAATTTAGAGAGTAAACCAAATATGTTTCCATCTTGTTTCCTTTTATGTACACTTTACAATTTTAATACGTATTTAATTCAAAGTCTATTTACACTTTCAGTTATTTACTTTCTACCAATTTCTCTTCTACTCTTGATTAAGTGATTTTCTCAAGATCATTGAATTTCTTTTAATTGCTTTTTTCACTTGCTTTATTTACTTTTATGCAAATTTATTTTCCTATTAACTTTACTTTCTTGCATGTTTATTATCATTGCTTTTACATTACTTTCCTTTAAATTGCTTTCATTTACTATTTAGACATTTACTTTTCCTGACAAAATTTACTTTGTAGCACTTTACTTATTCTTTCGTTAAAAATTTACTTCCCTAAATTTTCATCCCTTGTTAACCTTGAAACAAACGCACCCTAAGCATTGAAAGCCACGAACACCTGAAACACGAAC
Organism: Ormosia semicastrata; assembly: GCA_029884595.1. Classification (NCBI taxonomy): domain Eukaryota; kingdom Viridiplantae; phylum Streptophyta; class Magnoliopsida; order Fabales; family Fabaceae; genus Ormosia; species Ormosia semicastrata. The sequence goes on along the minus strand of JAQQTO010000021.1, from coordinate 4,784,598 downwards.
TATAAGAGAGAAGGCAAAGTTAATGGTAGTAAGATGACGGTTTGATCATTCCATTTTTGCTATAAAATTTTCCAACTCAGATACAAAAGCAACCTATCTCTCTTCCAGTCAAACCACGGTACGTTAAACATGGCTCAACGTGTATTTCTCAAAGAAAAAAATTTAAGTCTATTTTTTTATATTTATTATATTTATTTCATCAATTAAATTATAATATATATATTTTTAAAAAATAAAAAATATTAATAAATATATATCATAACTTAATTAATAAAATAAATATAATAAAAATAAAAAAATAAACTTAAATTTTATCATTGCCCAAACATGAATGGACAAACACACATTTGCACTTATTGATCGAACTTGTCTGCCTAGGATCCTAGCCGTGTATTGGGATTGGACCATATGATCAGCAGACTTCGACTTGAGTAAGCCGTTGTCAATCCGTTGCCATTGACAACGGCAATTAGGCCATGACACCACCCCAAACAGCAGCACTTAAACCGCCAATCATGTCAATTAACAGTAGGACGAAGAGGTATCAGGAATTGGCTACTCATCTCAAACGAGTTCACCCCCCGGTTCAAAGTACCACATTCCCTACTTAAGGGAGCTCGGAGAAGCATGACAGCTATGTTCATTCTAGCCTAGACACCTCTACCCGTCTTATCCTGATCAAGATGCTCTGTAGTTTAAAAAAAACAATGCATAGCATCTTAGCCTTTAAAATTACTTTATTTTATAATAAAATGTTGAAGGTAAATGGTATTAATGTTTTCAACCATCAGATGTATAACTGCAGGAAATAAGTGCACCTCATCTAAATCACATGTTATCTGGAAATTGACTTAAGCATTGGTGTTTATTTGATTCTTAAAATTGAGTATGAAATTAGAATTTAAAATTAGAATTGAATTTCTTAATTTTAATTTTTAAGTTTAGAATGTAATTTAAAATTGAAATTGTAATTCCATAAATCAATTTAATGAAATTAAAAAATAACTAAGTTAAACTTTTTTAATTCTTAGTTTATACCGTAAGAATTATTAATTTCATAATTTAAAAATTAAACTCCCTCTCTCCACATTTATTTATGAACAATAATATTTATTAAGATTCTATTTATATAGAAAAAAATTTATATTTATATAAAAATTATTATAATAGCTATTTATATTTTTTTAAAAATTCATGAAAATTTTTTTTATAAAAAATATGACTATTATATTATAAAAATATTATTGTATGAATATTTTTATTAATTTTAATTTTGTAGATAATTTTTAAATATTTTAGATCATACCTTTAAGTAATAAAATTATAATTGAATTTAGAATTATAATTTCTTATTCTAATTTTTTGACAATCTCAAATATAAAATTTAAAATTCTGAACTAATTTTAATTATAAAAAAATTGTGATTGAAATTAAAAATATATTTTAATTTTAATTCTACTATTCAAACGGACTTTAGAGTTTTTGGAAAGAACAAAAATGTTAATCAATTTCATGTTACCTAGGCTAAACGGTTGAACTCATAATTCAGATGGTTCTACTAAAAATAAAACTCTCTAGCTCCGTGGGTAACTTAAAAAGTTCTCTTAAGATGAGTTTGTTTGTAAAATTAGTAATTAAATATGTATTTATTTTTTGATTTTATGTAAAGTACATTATTATCTTAACTACTTAAATGATTTAAGAGTAGATATGTCTTTATTTACTCACTTTACAAATAAGTTCCCCTTTAAAAGAACATGTGAGTAACAAACCTGCTTTAAAATGAAGAGTAATGACTAACCAATGTGATAAAAATGATGTGCTCACATTTTTTTCATTATTTTTCGTAATATATAATAATTTAATTTGTTTTTAATTAGTTTATACTAATAACTTAATGTTTAAATGATAACAAAAAAAAGACATAAATTAATAATTATCAGTAAAATAAATGGCGTCGTAATAATAAAACGTGAAAATATCATTGACCTATATGTTGAAATAGCAATGCTTTTAGACGAACATCGACATCTACACATTTTTCTAATTCAATCTTGATGTAGGGTGAGTACTTATATTCAATAACATGTTATCACATCATTTAATAAATTTAATATTTCATATAATTATTGAAAAATTATTAATAAAAACTTTCATTCAAATCAATATTTAATGTGTAAAGATATTTTTTAATGACATGTGAATTGTTACTATAACTTATAATACCTTTTTAAGTTCTCAGCAACAATAAATAATTGCTACTAACCCGTTCCCCATGCACTAAGGGTAAATCTAAATGCTAATCAATATCTCACAAAATTGAAAAAAAAATACCAATATTCTATATATAATGAGAAACATTGTAGCATTATCACTTGTAAAAAGAAAAATAATGCAATAATATATCTTACATTGATTTTATTATATTATATTATATTTTTTATTAGTATTTTTTTTTTTCTTTTTCTTTTATACAAAGAGGCTCAAAACTCAAATATTTTTTTCTTCTTTCTTTGATTAATTTCTTTGACTGATAAATGGAAGATAATACAACAATATATCATAAATATATAATGAATTAGATTTTTCTTTTAGTATTAATTTCTTAATTCTTAATTGTCGGGGATCATTTAAGATATTTTTTAATTTTTTAACTAATTAAATCAAATTGATTTTTAGTCAATCATAATCGATTTTTATTAATAGTGACATTTATTCCTTAATTTCATTATATTTTTTTCTTGATTTATTTTTCCAACCAACTAGTAATTTTTTACTAAATTTCTCGACATGTGCGATATCAATATTTTCTCAATTCATTCAATCTTAAATTAATGGGAATTTAATTTTTCCATTTTATTAGATTATATTTTTTTCATTTTATTTTTCATTTTACTTAATTTCTTGTGCCAATGCATGTCGCATTCTTCATTTGAACTATAGAATGCAATAATGTTTAATAAATTGATTTTATTTGATTATATTTTTATTGTAATATTAATTTCTCAATTATCAGGATTCATTTAGGATCTTCTTTTTTAATTTTACTCCATATTAAATCCTAAAATAATTTTCAATTAATCAAAATCAACATTCATTAATATAGATATTTATTCCTTTATTTTATTATATTATATAATTTTATTCATTGATTTTCCAATGAATCGATTATTTTTTTACTTAATTTTTCATTCTCACACATGTCACATTGCTCATTTAGACTTTTCAATTAACAGTATAAATATTTCTAAATTCATTCATTCTTAAATTAATAAGAGTTTAATTCCTTGATTTTATTAGATTATATTTTTTATTTTTTACTTAATTTTTAGTGCCGACATTTGTCATATTCTTCATCTAGACTATCATTCTTTATTTAAATCCACAAGAAGTCAAGTGTAATGGTAAACGAATTATGTTCGAGATGCTACTTATAGGGATGGCTTAATCATTTTGCTCCGTTCTCAAAGGATTAGTGTCACACCCTTTGAGTGTGGGGACATTCGGAAACAAAAAAAACTATCCTTCTTTGTATATGGCCGAACAATTATTTATTTTTCTAATCTTGGTTTTCTTGCTTGACTCGGTCTTTAACATTTCTAAAGATGATTTTTCACAAAAAAGATACAACGTGAGAGTTATAGGAAACAAAAGAGAATCTCACTAGTTCAATTATTTTAGTGCGTAGTAGACAGCCAAAATAGTACCATCCACAGTTAATAGAATAGGTAGTTCTGTTCTTGAGTTATTTTGAAATTACAAAAAGAAAACTCTCTAGTTTTATGTGAATGTGAGACACTACAGGTAAAAAGGCAGGATCCATACAATTCACATGCATGTATTGAGATGTATAGACCTCTAACAACGAAAAATAATAATTAAAACAAACTCGTAATAATCTTAAGAAAAATAAAACCTAGACTAAGCAAGAACATAGAAAAAATAATAATTAAAGAAAGTATATGTACCCAATAACATAGAAAACTCTATTTATTACCCAATTAGATAGAAAACTCTATTTATATGTTTGTTTGCAACTCCATTACTCCATAACGCATATTCCCTAAATGTTTTGCAATACATCAATGAAACACAAAACAATCATGTTGTGAGCTTTCCTGCTTTAAGCAATTTATAGCTAAGGTATATGAGTATTCTAATCTCAATTGATTCCTAAATTAATTATCAAATCTAATCAATAAGGATTCTACATCAGATCCTAAATTGATTTTCAAACTAATCAAGATTAATCTTCACTAATTTGATACCAAAATAAATCATACTATTTTTTTTTATTTTATATAGTCAAACTTTTACTATGAATTAATGTGGTATTAATTCATTGATTTTATTAGATTAATTAATTTCTCAAGTTGACACACATAACTTTCCTTATTCAGACTATTATATATTTGTTGGTCAATTTCTCATATAAATGTCTTCTAATCATTGAAAATAATTGATACTCATTGATTGAGACATCGATTCCTTAATTCTATTAAAATGTAATCTTTCTTGTCTAATATTAAACCTTGTGCCTACACATGTTGTCTTTCTTACTTAAACTACCCTTCCTTTTTTTTTTTTGGTAATTTACCGGGGTCAACAGACCCAAAAACAAAGACAACAACAACCTACAGTCCTAGTCAAATCAAAGAAAAGAGAAAGAGAAACAAAAGAAGGAGCAGTATTAAAAAGAGTAGGATCAAGCTCCAAAGCATGTCCATGCCTTACAAAACAATCGGCCGAGCAATCAGCCTTCCTAAGCACATGGTTGAACCTCACCTCCCAGCCGGTATCAGAAGCCGATAAACTGATTTCAAGAATCAAAGGAGCAGCAGGATGCAAATCATCACACCCAGATTGAATCAAATGAATAGCACACTGCGAATCCATTTCCACCAACACCTGCCTATATATAACCAAGTCTTCTTGCCACCTCAAGACCATGCCAAGTACCCAATAACTCAATATGAGTGATTGTACAAAGTCTCAGGTTACAAGAAGTTTCCATCGTTGTTCCGAATAAGACCACCACAGGCTGCACTGCTCCCCTGATCCAGAACTGAGCCATCTGTGTTCAGTTTAACCCAACCCAGTGGAGGACCCTCCATAGTGAATACTCCATCCTTAGAAATCCCCCATGCAGGAATATCCAAACCTCTATTATTATACTAAGTGAACCTTCCGTTTCTCGTCAGTAGAACCCCAGACAAAATTCCTGCAATACTTGCCTATCTCTTCACGTACCTGAACTGGCAAGTATGTGGTCTACATAGTATAACTTGGCATGGCAGCTAGAACAGATTATGTTAGTGCCAGGCGCCCTGCTAGGGACAGATTTTTCATCTTCCAAGAACTCAACCTCTTGATCATCTTATCAAGAATGAATTGATATTTCACCTTAGATGCTCTCTGATGTAATGTGGGGACACATAAATACTTTCCCAAATCTGGAGTGAGATTAAAATTTAAAGCTCCACTGATTTCTTCTCTTAATGTATGATTAACATTGTTTGAGAAAAAAATATAGGATTTTTCACTACTCACCTTCTGTCCAAAACTCTAACAGAAAACATCTAAACAACTTCTTATAATATGAACTTGATCCAGCGAAGCTTCTGCAAAGAGGATAATATCATCAACAAAACAAAGGTGTGATAGCTTCGGTCACCCCTTGGACAAGGAGATAGGCTTCCATAGCTGCTCTTCCACCGCATGATTGATCAAGTGAGCAAGTCTTTCAATGTATAAAACAAAAAGATATGGTGAAAGTAGGTAGTCTTGCCAGATACCTCTACTGGTACTAAAACACTAAGTTGGTGTACCATTCCAAGACACAGACATAGTTGGAGAAGATATACAGGCCCAAATGATCTCAATTAAAGATTGAGGTACCCTAATGCCAATCAAGGTGTCTCACAAAAAACCCCAATCCAGGCGATCATAAGCTTTTTCTAGATCAAGCTTAATTGTCATGATCCCTATTTTATCTTTTTTTAACCTGCATACATAGTATGACAAACCTCCTTGTCTCTCTGAACCTGTAAGGTAAGCATTAAAGTCTCCAATGATGCACCAAGGACCCGTAATTGCATTAGCTATCTGACGAAGGCTATCCCAACGAGAGAGCCTAGGTTAAGAATGGGAACTGGCATACACTATTGTTAGCCACCAAGGATCATCAGACATCCATTTAACCAGCAAGTGAATAAATTGTGTATCTGAAACAATGGTATCCACTATCCAACAATTTTTTCCCAGAGGGCCCAAATGCCACCAGAATGTCCCTGAGCTTCCACTAGATACATACCTTCAAAGCCCATCTTTCTTATTATTTTTTGTGCCTTCACACCATTAGTATGAGTTTCTAAAAGAAAAAGCATGTTAATTACAGCTATATTTCCTCCTTAAATCTCTAACCTGGTTTCCAAAGCCTTTAGCCGCTATACCACGGCAATTCCAACATATAATGTTCATAAAAACTAAAATAAAGAACTGATCCAAGATCAAACTAAATACCAGAGGGACTTTTGCCCATCAACTACCATACCAGAGGGCACTTGGGCCACAAATGAAGCCACACTATGGCTATTTTGGTTCTCCGCAATGGACGATCCATTATAATTAGGTGCTTTTGGGGATCAAGGGTCTCCAGTATGTGTGGATTGCTCAACTAGTCCCATTGACGTCCCCACAAGATAGCACAACATTAGGTCTTCAACCCACTCACCAGCTTGGTATTTCTTCCATAGATCATCTTGGGCTTGTCTCATTAAGTGATAAATCTTTGGATCCAAACTACGTTTTGACTTGGACAATTTTTCCTGAACTTCATTAACAACACTCACTGCCTTATTGAGGTTCACCGGGTCACTGCTAGCTTGACCCATTCTCATATTTTTCCCTTGGTTGGGCTTGCCTTGCTGATTCTTCTGATTATTCCCCTGAGCCATCTCCTTTTTACTAGGCCTATTCTTCCTCACATTATGTGGTACACGACCAACCTGTTTATTAGTATCATCCACATGCAAATTAGCATCCTGAATCAAAACAGCACCTATGTTCTCCTCTACCTCATTTAAGTCATCAAAACGTGATCTATGCAGTTTGAAATTTAGATAGTCACTGTCTTATCCATTCCGATTCCCTCACCATTTCCGTCCTTTCCTCCCCAACGGTAGCCGCGGGTAACGGCTCCACCGGATCATGGAAGTCCAGTTAGTTTTCAAACTTGTGTCCATACCTTCCACAACGGAAACATATTAGGTGCAGCCCCCCGTACTCCACACGCATTTCATGCCCCAAAACTTTGACTTTAGGAACCAATTTCTCTCGGAGATAAATCTCAATGTAGATTCTAGCAAAGCGGTCACGGGAGTGCATTGACATACGTGTGTCAATCTTCAAATTCTCCAAAGAAATTTGTATATCTCAATTAGCAGGTGTAGAATCCTTGCCCATATGGCAATTTTCTTTACCTCATTCTCCAAAGGATTGAAAAATGGTCTCCATCTTTGCACGATGAGATAATGGTCTTGAATTAACCAAGGCCTCTCAAAGATAGCAAACATATAGTCTACTTCATTAGCAAAGTACACCATAATCTATCACTTGAATAGAACCCTTTTTTGTCCAAATCCTCTCCAAACGAGATTTCAGTGCAGCTAAAGCAATCCTTTTCCCCATTAGCCTCATTATCAAGGTTCTTTTCCAAGGACGACAGAACTCCTCATATTCCTCCAAAGTGATTGGAATAGTAGGGCAAGGCCTCTCAACCTCCTGCACACTATCCTCACCCATCTCCTCTTCACCTATTTCTCTCTGAACAGCTTGGATGATTTCATCTGGTTGGAGTTCCAAACCTCAGACACCATTATTCATCAGTGAGTCCTTATAGGATAGTACTCTTTGAGATAGGTCCTGTTCCTTATTCTCAGCATCCACTTTTTTGGACCTCCGACATATCCATTTTGTTTCCCGGTGTTTCACCATCACCACCCTCCATCTCCATGTCCACTCACTACAAAAAAAATATATATGTAAATCATGACAGTTTTAATAGGACAATTCTAAAAAATTGTCGTAATATGTAGTATAATACATCAGTTATATACCTACTACTTTTTACAAGTAAAAAATGGCAGTTAATTATATAAAAAAACAATTTCAACTATCATTATTTTTATTTTAAAAACTCTAAATTTTCACTTCCCTTTATAATAAAAAATTCTCTCACACTCTCTCACCCTCTCTCTCTCGCGCTCTCCCTCTCACTCTCACTCTTGCTGCAACGCGGCTATCTCGCTGCACTGTCGCTGCCTCTTTCTTGACCAAAACCCCCTCTGTTCTAGTTGTTGCAGGTCCAGATTTGCAACGCACTGTGCATTTATATGGGTTGGCATATTCTAAATCTATGAACTTTGGCCATCAATCCTTTTTCCGGGAAAGACTAGTCGGGATTCGTCCTAGTGAATTTTTTTTTCCAGGTGAAATGCCACCCATAAGACAAAGATGAGACAAAAACACTCCCCGACATAGCCACAACTCGGAGCGAATACGGCAGCGAGCGGAACGTAGCATTTTTGGTAAGAATCACCCCCTTTCACAAATTAAACACTAGTTACCCACAAACCCAAATTGATTCAAAAAGTTTAGGGATTGAGTTTGAGTCTCTGAGAGTAAGAAACCCACCCATTCCTTTTGTTCGAAATTTGCAGATATGGTGGGTGTGGGTGTGAGTGTTGAGGTGATGGACACCATTGTTGTTGACTTATTGTATTATGAGATGTTCTCCATTGTTCAAGTTTCAGTGATTTGATTTGGATTCTTTTCTAGTAGATGGACTCTATGGTTGAGTGATAGTCTTCCTTTTTCCTCTTGTCTTCCTTATTTTCTTGGCTCTGTTATTGAAGAACACTGCTGAAACTGAGACACTGAAACTCAATTTTTATTTTATTTGGTGATAAATTCTAAATTGATAATGACTTAATGAGTGTTGGTAGCTCTTTTGGTGGTGGAAGTTCTAGTTCTGGGTCTAATTCTAGCATTAGTAGCAAGTTAACTTTTGTTGCAACTAGTCAAGATGATCATTCCCCTCTTTGGGCATATGTAAGTATCCTAGAGCAAGGAATAGATGGGGGTGGAAATAAAACTTGGTCAGGTAATTTTTGTCAAAGGGTGGTTAGGAGTTCAAATTCTAGAGTGAGAGCCCATTTCTTGAAAATTCCTTATGTAGGGATTGCAACGTGTCCAAAGGTTACTAGTGAACATTTGATAGAAATAAAGAAAGTTGCTAAAGAGGTTGAATATAGACTCAAGCCTAAGGCTATTCCATTACCTCCAAATGCTTTGGGTTCAAGGGCTAAAAGAAAAAAGGATGGCCCTCTAGAAAAGGCATTTAATATGGAAAATAAAGAACATCTAAGAGCTGAAATTGCTAGGATGGCCCTCTAGACTTAGTTTGTGACACTTCTTTTGATGAGTTCTTGATCCTTGCTTATTCCACCCATTCAATTACTATAAGCTGCCTGCTTTTTTCCCTTTCTGTTAGCAACTTGTTGCTAGACTGAGGGATATTGTGGCGTAAAGATGACAAATTGATGACCTACCATGCCAATCAGAACTCATCCAGTATGTTTGTTTCTTTCACCTTTCATTTCATGATTTCCATTTTCCTTATACTCTTTAAAACTATTGGCTGAATGAAGTTGAATATGTCCATTACCTGGTTCTGATTATGTGCAACTAAAACTCATCTATTTTTTTTCTACATTTCATTTGCTTATGTTTTCTAGTACTCCTTAAACTCTATGTTGAATGGAGTTGAATATGTGCTTTACTTGGTTCCAATTATGTGGAATTATAACTCACTTTCAACTTGAGGTAGGAAAAATAAGAATTCAATGAACGACTCTATAGAATTATATTTTATATTAAAAGTAAAATATATTCTTAATTTCCACAATATTGTTGTTTCCTAAACAACTTGAGAAGGTTTGGTTACACGATAGAAAGAGACCTATAATGCTTTAAATTGGATAGGAAATTTGATAGAAAGAAACCATATCTCTGATTAATCTTTTATGTCATTCTTATTGGATAGGAAGTTTTCTTCTCAATTACTTAGTATAAGCCGTACTAGTCTCTAAAATATATTTATTCATGTGAGAGTTATCTCCCTGCTACAAATGTATCCTCGTGTGATGAAATAGAATGTGTAATATAAAAGAAAATTTTAAAATAATTAACTATAGAGATGGTGCATGGGAGAGAGTAAAGCAATGTCATGCATGTCTGATAGGGTTAACTCAATAAGGTGGAACCCAGTCATCTTAAATGTATTATTTACTGGATATTTCTTCATTCCTGTCTGTGCAGGTATGAATGCCGGCTCTCAGAATTGTACGCTCAAATCCAGGTTCATAGTTCTTTCTTTGGATGAAAAACAGAGTTTATTATGATAGAGAAAAGAGAAATAGTACCGTTAGGGGGGGATAATATTTTTGGTTCCAATCATATTAATGCTGGTTCTAATTGTAGAATGTCCTTGGTATTTGCCAATATATAGGGAAAATATCGACAAACTCGTAAATACTACACTACCTACAATGCTCTGTTGGAAATAAAAAAGAATTAATGCTAAAAGAAGCATCTTTATTGAATTTGATCATTTCACAGGTATTCATTGGAGAATTTAGAGCATGCTATAAATTTTTCTTTAGCATTTGCTTTGGTGATTTTTTTTTTCATGTTAAATATATAAGCTTTGTGTCTTTTCAATTATTTTTCTTCTTGTATATTTGCTCCTGCTGATCACATGTTATGCCCTTGCTTTTAATTTGTCTTTTTTGTTTTTTTTAATGGTTTATTCTCTTTGGTAGTTAATTTTCAACAAGTTGGTATTTTATGTTACTTGCATATTCCTGTTAGACCTTTTGCATTTTGTCTCATTGCACCTTCCTTCCTATTTCTTCTGACTGAAACCTTTTTATGGTGAAACTAGAGTATAAACTCAAAGCTGCATTAAGAAGTATAATCATTTGCCATGAAGAATATATATGTTGTGCATCTTCTTTTTTATACTGTCCCCATTGGATTCTATTTGTATTATAGATTATTAGAACAATAACTAGTATTTTTTATTTAAAAAAATGGTATTGAATTTCTCATTTCATTTGAGATACATATGAATACTTGAACTTGCTTTTGTCTAAGCAATTTGATTATGCATTGTAAATTTTGATGCTACCTGAGCAAAATATCTTAGTATATTTTAGTTTGGAACTTAGTATATTTTTGTTTGGAAGTACTAAAAGTTAGTGATGTCAACGAGATTCTACAAAATATTCTAGAATATTCTAGCATGTGTTTTTATTCTCTTATTTGTTAAGAAAAAAATCTGTTTTTTTAAATGTTTATCTCAACAAGTTTTAGCTGTTGTCATGTTTTTTTCACTTGAACTGAACTTTTAAAAGGCCTTTAGTTGCATTGATGGCCGTATAAAACTTGTTCATTCCATGGAAGGAATTGTCAAGGGCAGTCAACAGGTAATGCTATTTTTTGGCATGCATAAATGATAAATTTGGAAGAGTTAACTGTAGCTCTTGAGGCATTTGTGTTGATTTATGGTATATGTCATTGTAATATCGTATTGTATGCATAGTTGCTATGATTCATTCAAAAGAAATAAGTGATCATGCTCGAAAAAAAGAACACCCAATAATTTTTCATAAAATGGATACTGTACATCCTAGTACTTCCTCAAAGACGACGACTACTACTACTACTTCTGTTATTATTATTATTATTATTATGCAAAAACTAAACAAGGCTAGTTTTTTTTGGTTGGTTTTATGTAAATTACGGCAGTTCTAACCACCGTAATTTACATAAACTAAACCAGGCTGGTTTTTTTTGTTGGTTTTATGTAAATTATGACAATTCTAACCGTTGTTTTATGTAAAAACTAAACTGTCATTTTATACATGATAAAATTGTGGCGGTTAATGGGAAGCTGTCGCATTATACCAAATGGCGGAGGTAATTACGTCAGTTTTAAAAACCGCCATTGAGGTGAAAAATGAAGGTTATAACTGTCGTAATCTGCAACAAATAACTGTCGTTTTAAACCTAATTTTTTGTAGTGACTTCTTCTCCCTTCATTTTCACTTTCTTTGTACTCTGTGCCATTTGGTCTTCCTCCTCCAGCGTCTCCGACCGCTCTGACTTGCCTGTTGAGACACACTCATCATTCTCCATTGTCATTCTTTTTTACGTTTAAAACTTCTTTTCTATACGTTTATAAACTATCTATCTATATATATATATATATATATATATATATATATATAGAGAGAGAGAGAGAGAGAGAGAGAGAGAGAGAGAGAGAGAAAGAAAAGGTTTGGCTATGATAATAATGCATTTTTAGTTATGTAAATACTAACAATAACAATGAATTCGAATTAAATTCTAATTTTTAGATCATTAAAGTATAACCTTTATTGTATCGGTCTAATATCAAATCAATTAATTCTCTTGTGCTACACAAAAGGATGGTAATGGGGCAGATCAAGGCGGGTTTTTCACTATTCGTCCCTATCCCCATTCACTCACATGTTGTTTTGTTTCCTGCTAAATTATCTAATGAGGTTTATTTTTTTGCCCCATAACCAAACCCATGGGGATTTATCTGCCCCATGCCGCTCCACCCTGCCTTGCCTCGAATCACACTTTATATGTTATTAGTCGGTTTTTACTTTTTGTTATAGAGGTGGGCCTAAGCCCAAAAAGAAAAAGAACCAAACAATTAGGTTGGTCTGCAGGGCATAAGAACCCTTGTAGGTATGTAGCATTAGCAAAAAGCTTCATATACAAAAAAGGATGGGCGAATTTCATAAACTGAGGTCATAATCATTAGATAAACTCAAATTGGCCAAACTATCAGCTCTCTGATTGCCCTCACGCATAGTATAACTAAAGGCAAACCTCTCAAGTAGTTTGCTTCCACTCACCCTATATATAGTTCGAGACGGGTAACAGAGTGAGTCACCCTATACCCGACCCTGCCTCATACCAAAGGTAGTGTATTCTCGAACTCGCATCAAAACCCAATCAACTGTTGAATTATCTAACCCGTTCAGTTCGAGTACAAATCAGGATAGGGCGGGTTGGGCTGAATTGCTATCCCTATAGCTATACAATTCATATTCTTGATATATACATATTTTTTATTTCTCATGGATATTCCTAGATTCTTTGGTGTGACTTGTGAGACTATTCCTTTCAAGTATTCATAGACTCTTTGGGTGTGAGACTAATCCCTTCAAGTATGAAGTGATATAGTTAGACCTTCTACACAAGTGACGCCTTGAAGGAGCCCAATTCGCTTATCATTGCAACAAACCACTTTTGTGTATTCTTGATTCAATTTAAAGAATAGAAAAACACATTATTACATATTGAAGCTATATGATCACAAGGAAATTGAAGAGATTTTCTGCCAAATTATAAAAAGATGACTGTCTGCCTCTCATTAAATTGTCATAATACCTTTTTCTGCTAAATAAACAGTGTCATATTACACTTAACATTTTTTTTACCATGAGGTATTTGTATAGATTTGATCTATTTGAACTATCTATGAGACTCATTTATGTTTGACTATGCGGTCTCTCAACAATAATTGCTTCCCTAAAATTTGAACTTACATTCTCATTTAAGGCAGTCAAGGTTGCTTACCACCAAAAATTACTCTTTGTACGTAACATTTGACAAATTAGACCTTAATAATTTGTTCTTGCACACATTGCATACAACATGACTTGTCCTAGTTATCTTTCTAAATCTTATCTTTTCATTAAGATATCCAAATATATCTCCTTTTTAATTGATGTTTTGGATTCATGAAATGATACAGTACTTACTTCTCTCCGTTGTCTATTTCATTTTGAAGGAAATTGTGTCCTCTATTTCTTCTTTTGCAAGCAATTTTTTTATTTTTCTGCTAAACAATTTTAACAGTGTTAAATTAAAAATTTAAAATTACAAAACAATATGGCCATGCAAAATCGACTGATTTATTAGAACAAATATATATATATATATAGCAACACCTAAGCCATTAAGAGTGGACTAATGGTGAATGGTTTGGATAGTTTGCACGAGGTTTTAAATCAAACCTCATTGCTATATATATATATATGGTTTCATATAGTTGGGAGACAAACGTGGTTTAATGACAATCTTAAGTGGAGTAGCTTTGGTTTGGTCAATCCAAGGGTTTCGATATCAATATCAATAGGTGGAGTACCAAAACACTTAGGCTACGTTTGGTGCATCGTATAAAGAAGACATGATAGTATGATCTAATACTATCAGGTCTTATTCAATGTTTGGTACATTCAACTGATAGTATAATGAAATCAGGTCAAGTCATTTTATCTTATTCTAAGGTGATAACTCTATCCTTTCCCCTAGTACATGATAAGACATGATAGGATTTCTATTCCAATCTTATCCTCAATTTCATTTTTATCACTTCTCTCCCTTGCGCCACCACCACCACCCCCACCACCACCACCATCACCACCACCTCCACCACCACCACCACCGTCATCACCACCACCACCACCACCACCACTACCACCACCACCACCGCCACCACTGCCGCCGCCTCCACCGCCACCACCGCCACTACCGTCACCACTACTACCACCACCACCGCCACCATCGCACCGACCGTCGCCGCCACCACCACTACCACCACCACCGCCGCCGCCACCACCGCCACCATCACCACCGCCACCGCCACCACCACCACCACCATTACCGCCGCCACCGCCACCGCCACCACCACCACCATTACCGCCGCCACCGCCACCACCATCACCGTGCGCGCCACCACCACTACCGCCGCCGCCACTACCACCACCACCACCGCCGATGCCGCCGCCACCACCACCGCCACCGCCACCCCCACCACCACCGCCGCCACCCGCCACCACCCCCACTGCCACCACCGCCGCCACTACCATCACTACCACCACTACCACCACCACCACCACCACCATAAAGTTTTTTTATTATTATTTTTTAATTATTTTAACTTTTATGCTAAAGGATATTTTGGTCTTAAAAAAATATTATACAATCAGCTAATTTATCCTTTTGTTATCAAACAAAAGATAAGATTATGTCTTATCTTATTAATTATACTATCATACTTTATACTATCCTATCATCTTATTTTATACTATACTATCATATGTACCAAATATAGCCTTAATGGAAATGGGTCGCGACAGCAGAAAACTAGCTAGAGTTAAATGAATCACCGATCTGAAGACTAAATGATATTCCAGGACATATCTTTTTGCGGCTTCCGAATGGAACAAAAAATGATGACCCCTAAGACAGCCCTATTGAAATTTAATCCCATAATCTAACAATTCTCAAAAGAAATTAATGCTACTTAAGCTAAGATTTTTACTCGGTTCTTTCACACTGTTATTGCATCATCTTTTACGCTACTTTCTTTATATAAGGATAGTACTTCACTCGTAGTGAATCTTGTTCAGGAATTGAAATTATATTTAACTTTAACACCACAGAAATAATGTGAGAATAAAAACAATGCTAAAAAAATTAGACCACATTCTAACAATTGAAATAATATAAAATTTACTCTAAACGTTATATATACATATCAAAGAACTTTATTTATCACTATTGTATTATTTAAATTTCTTTTATAACAACTTATTTAATTTCAAGATACCTAAACCTGAGGGTTTGTATTTTTTATATTAGGGAAAAGTATTTTTGGGTCAAATTTCACATTAATCGGAACTAAGCTATGACAAACGAGCTCAAGCACCAGCAAATGCAATTTTGAAAAAAAAAAAACCCAAGATCTCAATCAACATCATGAAGCAACAGCAAACTAATGTCTTACCAAGAATTTGGGAAATTTTCACCATCTAACTGAAAAAACCACGAATCAAACATCTAGGAATACATAGACATGGAAAACTTCTTACCTAAACAAAACAGTTCAAGAAATGTTACTCTTCGTTCTCAGCCGTTGGCCTCAATTGTTCTAGCTTCTCTCTCTTCTTTGGCTTCCTTCTCTTCACAATCCCATTTCCAGGTTCTTCTTCGAATATAATCCAAGGTTGGCAATGTTCTTTTTAAATTTTTCATTGTAAGGGTGAAAATGTATTTTAATCAATGAAATTCTTACCTTGTCATGGAGAAGGATTTTATTTTATTTTTCTTTAAAAGTATCACCACTATTGGATTTATTTAGAGAAAGTTTTTATATATTTTCTTAATAAATATATACAAAGAGGTAACACTTATTTATAACCATATCACTATATAGAAAAAGTGCAAAAAATAATATAGTAGTACGGCAAGCACAAATCAAAAGAAATAAATGCAAATTGTTAAACCCATAAAAGTGAAGGCAAAGTTGTATATTATTTTCTATTTCCATAATGTTTACAATGGCAAAATATATAGAGGGAGCTACTATACATTAAATGTCCCTAGAAAATAAGCAATAAATTAATAAACGCTAAATACAATATCTACACTAAAAACATGGGAACAAGGCCAATAGACCACCGTCCATAGAGGCCACCATCCAACAATTGGCCTTAACATTCCCCTCAACACACACTCTGAACAGAGAATTTGCCAATCAATTCCCCCCCTCAAATTGATGCTGGTAAGTCTACAAGCATCAATTTGCTTACAAGGACATTGTGGCGCTGATATGTCAAGGATTTGGTGAAGATGTCAACAATTTGAACAGATGTCAAGACATGAGGTAAAGTGATAACTCTGCGGTCATAGGCTTCCTGAATAGTGTGACAATCGACCTCTATGTGCTTCGTTCGTTCATGGTAAACTGGATTTGCAGCAATTTGTATGGCACTTGTGTTGTCAGCATGTAGTGGAATTGGTTGTGAATGAGAGAAACCAAGCTCTGTAAGAAGACCAGGCAACCAAATTAACTTAGAGCATGTTGTAGCGCAATACTCTGCTTCAATGGATGACTCAAAGACCGAGTCTTGTTTCTTGCATTTCCATAAGATTAGAGAATCACCTAGAAACATACACCAACCAGTAGTAGATTTCCTTGTGTTTGGACATCCAGCCCAATCAGCATCATTGTATGCTTGGAGCTGGAGTGATGAATCAGTAGGGAAGAATAAGCTGTGTGTGGAGGTGACAAGGAGGTATCGAAGGATGCAGTGCATTGTTAAAAGGTGGAAATGCCGAGGTGATTGCATGAACTTGCTAACTGTGTGGACAACAAAAGAAATGTCTGGACAAGTAATGGTTAGGTAGATAAGACTATCGACCAGTTTGCGATATAGAGTGGGGTTTGCAAGAAAGTCACCATCATCCCGTCTATATTTCACATTAATTTCCATGGGATGTGGTGAACCGTCAATATGTCCTATTTTTACGGTTCAATTACTTGATTTTTCATATTCTTTTTATTTATTTTTAATGAATTTTGTTTGTTAGTTTTGTTATATTTTTAGTTTTGTTAATTGTGTTTTTATTAAGTATTTCGTGTGTTTTTGTTAGGTAATTGTATGGGGAGAATATTAAATGTGCAAAGGAGCAAGAAGAAGAAGAAATTTCACCAAAAATCAGCGCTTGAGCGCTGGTGTGTAGCGCCTGAGCGCTGGAAACGTATGCAGCAATGGTGAATTAATGTTTTAGCGCTTAAGCGCTGAGAAGGAGTGCCTGAGCGCGCAAGAGGAGCAGCAGAGCAGTTGTGCTTAAGTGACTAAGCGCTCAAGCGCCCAGTAACCAGCGCCTAAGCGCTGGTTGTGCAACAGCAGGCCTGACTTTCTTTAAATTAAAGAGTTACATCACACAAACAACACATTGAGCACATTGCACAGAAAATCCTTAATCCTGAGAGAGTTGCTTTGCGGTAGCAGACCTTGGAGGGCGATTTCAAAGGAGGATTCTTGAAGGCTTAAAGATCTTAATCTCCATTAAAGGGGTTTTGATTTCTCTTTCTTTTTAGTTTCCCTTTTTCTTTGAGTTTTCTTTCTATGGGTTTGTATTCTGATATGGGTTTGTTTGTATTGAACATGAGTAGCTAAACCCATAGTTAGGGCTATGGGGGATCTTGTTTTCCTTATTATTTGGATTTGATTTCTAATTTGATTATGGTAATTTCTTTTTGGGTTTATCATATTGCTTGTATTCTTGTCAGAATTTGATCACTTTTGGCATGTGTTAATTCATTGTTTGACTGGTGACCATCCGTATTCAATGAGTGGATTTATATGGTAAGCTTAGGATTAGATTGGTGAATGACCAAACATTAATTTATCCTACCAATGGAATTGACGGTATGGTAGTTCATCTTTTGAATTGAAGCTTAATGCATTCTTGATTAATTCAACTAAATGACCAAATAGGTGAATTAAATTAGGAATAGAATATTGTTTCATCCATGACCATTGGGATTCAATAACAAATAAGAGAATATTGGCAAAAGAATTACCTTAATCATAATTGAAAGAAAATCTAAATAATTGGATTCAAGTGAACCTTGCGCCCTAGTCTCTCTTTCATTGATTATCTTTTCTTTGTTTAATTGTTCATTGTTTTTCTTTATTTGTTATTTTGATTTTAATTTGAATTTCTTCATACACTTTCGATTGTCTGAATAACAAAGAGTTTTGCGAATCTAGTAATTATCAATTATTCCTCGTGAGATCGATAACTGGGACCCAAGTCCTATATTACTTGGCGATAGAGTGCACTTGCTCTTAGTGTATTTTACGCGCACCAAGTTTTTGTTGCCGTTGCCGGGGAATAAGTTTGGTAATATTAGAAGCGAAAAGCTCTAGTTAATTTAGACGCATTTTTCTTTTATTCCTTATTTTATTTTTTTTTTTTTTTTATTTTTATTTATTCTTATTCTTATTTTTTATTAGTTTTCACTTCTTATTTTATTATTTATTTTATTTTTATTTCTTATTCTTATTTTATTTTATTTTATTTTAAATTAATTTTTCTCATCCTATTTTATTTTTTATTTCTTATTTTATTTTATTTTTATTTTTCTCTTCATATTTCTTGTTTATGCTTACTCGATCTCAGTGTCCTGATTTGACTTTTGATCCAGAAATTGAGAAAACAGCTCGCAGGTTAAAAAAGCATACTTTTATTGCAGCTGTAACAGAAGACATAAGCAGGATGGAAAGACAACCAGTTATTGAAGCGAATCGTGAAGAAAGAGTTGTCCCAGCGGAGCGAACCATGCTTGAATACTCTATGCCCACTGCTGAAGGGTATGGAGGGAGTATTATAAGACCAGTTGTGGCGGCTAATAATTTTGAGATCAAACCAGTATTGATCTCCATGATTTAGAATTTAGTTCAGTTTGGTGGATTGCTTTCGGATGATCCAAATTAGCATTTGGCCAGGTTCTTGCAGTTGTGTGATACTATCAAGTATAATGGGGTGACAGATGATGCAATCCGATTGCGACTCTTTCCTTTCTCTCTTAGGGACAGAGCAAGTCAATGATTAACATCACTACCGAGGGGTTCCATCACTACATGAGATCAACTGACACAACAGTTCCTGGCTAAGTATTTTTCTCATTCTAAATCTGCTAAGTTAAGGAATGACATATCTTCTTTTGTGCAGTTTGAGATAGACACTCTTTATGAAGCTTGGGAGCGCTTTCAGGAGTTGTTGAGGAGATGTCCACATTATGGATTTCCTGTATGGCAGCATGTTCAGACTTTTTATAATGGTTTGTCACCTGCAAACTGTTCACTTATTGATGCTGCTGCAGGAGGTACTATATGGAGGAAAACACCTACTGAGAGCCAAGCTTTGATTGAAGAAATGCCACTGAACAGTTATCAGTGGCAGAATGAGCGCCAGGCTCCTAAGAAACAAGCAGGTGTACATGCTGTTAATTCTTCTACTGCAATTCTGAGTCAACTAGAAGCTTTGACCAAGAAGGTGGAGACTTTGATGGTGACAAATAGTGCAGCCCCACCTATCATCTGTGAAGCATGTGGAGGACAGGGTCATTCAAGTGCAAATTATTAAGTTGGTAGTCCTTTTACCCCCGAGCCTGAAGCAGCAAATTTTGTTGGTAATTCCAACTGGCAGCAGTACAATCCATATTCAAATACGTACAATCTTGGTTGGAAGGACCACCCGAATTTCGAATGAAAAAATCAGCAAGGCTATCCGCAGAATCAGCAGAGAGTTCCACCACCACCTCCTGGTTTCTAAGCACCTGCAGAGAAGCCGAGTTTTGAAGATCTGGTCATGAAGTACATGCAGAATTCTGATGCCAGAATGAAGAACATGGAGACTCAGATCAGTCAGCTGACTACATTGATGACAGTGAGGGCACCAGGGACATTGCCTAGCACTACTGAGACTAATCCGAGGGAACAGGCCCATGCAATTTTCCTTAGAAGTGGTAAGGAACTTGAGGAGTCATCTCAAAAGAAATTGGAAATGCCAGAGCTTAGAGATTCTCTTGTTCAGTCAGTGCATGATAAAGAGATGGGAACTGAAGATGTCCTTGCTGAAGATATCAATCAAGAAAGATAGGTTGAGAAAAAAGCACCGAAGTGGCAGAGAGTGAAAAAGGATCGTGAGTAAAGTGCAGTTTATGAACCATCCCCATATGCCAAGATCCTATTCCCTCAAAGGCTTAAGAGCAATCAGCCAGATCAGTAATTTGCTAAATTCTTGGAGATATTCTAGAAATTACAAATTAATATTCCGTTCGTTGAAGCCATCTCTCAGATGCCCAAGTATGCGAAGTTTCTAAAGGAAATACTTACAAAGAAACGCAAGCTTGAAGAATTTGAGACTGTATGTCATACTGAGAAGTGTTCTGCCATTCTTTTAAAGAAGTTACCTCCAAAATTGAAAGATCCAGGGAGTTTTACTATTCCTTGTACTATTGGTAACTCTTATTTTGATAAGGCATCATGTGATTTGAGTGCTAATATTAATTTGATGCCTTTTTCTGTGTTTAAGAAATTGGGGATACAGGAACCGAAGCCCACCAACATTTCTCTATAGTTGGCTGATAGATCCTTCGCTTACCCGCGCGGTGTGGTGGAGGATGTTTTAGTGAAGGTGGACAAATTCATATTCCTAGTTGATTTTGTGGTGCTAGATATGGAAGAGGATGCTGATATTCCTCTTATTCTTGGGAGACCATTTTTAGCTACTTCTGGAGCTGTGATTAATATACCTCGGGGTGAGCTTATCTTGAGAGTAGATGGAGATCATGTGATCATTAATGTCTTTAGGGAGGCTAAATCTTCCCCAATGTCGAATCTTCATGCTCCTATCAATTTTGTTCAAGCTAAGAAGCAAGAAATCTTAGCTATCAAAGACCCCCCGCCATTATACAGTGTTGATGTTGATCTATTGGAAAGTCAAGCTGCTGAGACAGATAAAGGTCCTCCTAAGATTCATGTTTCTTCACAGATTGGTCCTTCATATGTTGATCGAGTGCGACCACTATGGCCTAGTGGAGTCAAGGCACAATTGGGACAGTCAAGCTCTTGTCAAGTTCACAATTTTGTTGGAAGCAGTCCCAAGGCCATTGTTGAAGGGAGGAAGGATTGTTTTGAAAAGAAGAAGACGTCCTCCTATTTCTCTTGCTTTAAGCCACCTTGATTCATCGGAAAAAGGCAACGTCGAGCTAATGACGTTAAACAAGCGCTTAACTGGAGGCAACCTGTGTTTCTTCTTTCTTTATTTCATTTTAGTTATTTTGTTTTTTCTTATAGATGCTACTCATGTGTTTTGGGATTTTATTTTTCAGATTGTGTTGCTGCGCTAACTCTTGTGCTTCTCCTTTGCCTGGCATCGAGCCTTTGTCTATCAGATTATGTTGTTCTTTTCTTTTCCCCTTTTGTTTCTTTTTCTTCCACATTGGGGATAATGTTTATCTTAAGTGTGGGGGGTACTTTTATAATTTTTGTCAAAAAAAAAATTTGTTGAAGCACTTGAGTATTGTTGGTAATTAAGCTAGAATTGTGTATTGATTTCTTGATTTATTCTGAGCTGATGGAGATATGTTTTGAAGGGGATTCCATTGATCATGAGCTGATAATGTGTGAAGCAATTTTTTTCAATGAAGTAAAGAGAAATTTAGCATTTTTAGTTGAAAATTAGCCATGTCTGCTTGCTTTTGTTCTCTTTATTAACTTAGCTAGAAAGTGAGTTTTGAGCTTTAATGATTGAATTTTTCTTTTGGAGTGAGTTTTCTCTTGATTGATGTGAGCTAGAACTTGCTTTGATATCTTGTTGAGACTTTAATGATTCACATGCATACTTGAATATGATTAAAGCAATTAGGCTTAATTTTTTCTTGACTTCTTGAGTTACATTGATTAAATAACCCCTTAGTTGCCCCATTTGAGCTTGAAATTGATTTTTTTTGAATACCCAATTGAATAATCATGTTGAATTTTTTGGAGCAATTGATGTGTTGATTGAAAAGTCTTGAAAGGTTGCTTTTGTCTTCAAGGGTTGAAAAAAAAAAGGGTTTGAAAAGAAAAAAAAAAGGAAAAAAATGAAAAGAAAGAAAAGAAAAGAATTATTGGTGAAAAATAATGAAAATATTGGGTTGAAAGTGAGAAGTTGTTATATTCTTGTGCATCATGCTCTATTTGTCATCTTTTCAGCCTGATTTTACTTTGTATTGATTTATTCATGAGCATTCTTTACCCTATTTTATCCTTTCTTCATACCTTCTATTTTACCCTTGGCCCCATTACAACCAAAGGAAAGTCCTTTTGATTCTTGTATTGTATGTGAACTTGAAAGTGGAGATGAGATTGATAAGCAAGCTTATGGTATTGCATTTTTCAAGAGAAATTTGAGTGATCTCTTTGTCCTTTAAACACTTGAGCGATGGAAAGTTGAGTGATCTCAGATGTTTGGTGGAGAGAACAGTTGCAAGCTAGACTCAAGCCTTTAATTGTTTAAGTGCTAAATGATCTTGTTTGATTGAATTTAATTGCTGAACTTGAATTTCTTTTAATTGTGGAATTTTCCTTTGATTCATGTTTCTTGATGTTGAGTTTGAACTTGGTATTGATTCCTATTCTTTGCTTGAGGACAAGCAAAGCTCAAGTGTGGGGGAGTTGATGAACTGTCAATATGTCCTATTTTTAGGGTTCAATTACTTAGTTTTTCATATTCTTTTTATTTATTTTTAATGAATTTTGTTTGTTAGTTTTGTTATATTTTTAGTTTTGTTTAATTGTATTTTTATTAAGTATTTCGTGTGTTTTTATTAGGTAATTGTATGGGGAGAAGATTGAATGTGCAAAGGAGCAAGAAGAAGAAGAAATTTCACCAAAAATCAGCACTTGAGCGCTGGTGTGTAGCGCCTGAGCGCTGGAAACGTATGCAGCAACAGTGAATTAATGTTTCAGTGCTTAAGCGCTGAGAAGGAGCGCCTGAGCGCGCAAAAGGAGCAGCAGAGCATTTAGGCTTAAGTGACTGAGCGCCCAAGCGCCCAGTAACCAGTGCCTAAGCGCTGGTTGCGTAACAGCAGGCCTGACTTAAATTAAAGAGTTACATCATATAGACAACACATTGAGCACATTGCACAGAAAATCCTTAATCCTGAGAGAGTTGCTTTGCGGTAGCAGACCTTGGAGGGCGATTTCAAAGGAGGATTCTTGAAGGCTTGAAGATCTTAATCTCCATTAAAGGGGTTTTGATTTCTCTTTCTTTTTAGTTTTCCTTTTTCTTTGGGTTTTCTTTCTATGGGTTTGTATTCTGATATGGGTTTGTTTGTATTGAACATGAGTAGCTAAACCTATAGCTAGGGCTATGGGGGATCTTGTTTTTCTTATTATTTGGATTTGATTTCTAATTTGATTATAGTAATTTCTTTTTGGATTTATCATATTGCTTGTATTCTTGTCAGAATTTGATCACTTTTGGCATGTGTTAATTCATTGTTTGACTGGTGACCATCCGCATTCAATGAGTGGATTTATATGGAAAGCCTAGGATTAGATTGGTGAATGACCAAACATCGATTTATCCTACTAATGGAATTGACGGTATGTTAGTTCATCTCTTGAATTGAAGCTTAATGCATTCTTGATTAATTCAACTAAATGACCAAATAGGTGAATTAAATTAGGAATAGAATATTGTTTCATCCATGACCATTGGGATTCAATAACAAATAAGAGAATATTGGCAAAAGAATTACCTTAATCATAATTGAAAGAAAATCTGAATAATTGGATTCAAGTGAACCTTGCGCCCTAGTCTCTCTCTCATTGATTATCTTTTCTTTGTTTAATTGTTTATTGTTTTTCTTTATTTGTTATTTTGATTTTAATTTGAATTTCTTCATACACTTTCGATTATCTGAATAACAAAGAGTTTTGTGAATCTAGTAATGACCAATTATTCCTCGTGGGATCGATAACTGGGACCCTAGTCCTATATTACTTGGCGATAGAGTGCACTTGCTCTTAGTGTATTTTACGCGCACCAGGATGTCAACAGAGGTTACATTGGTGAGGCCTTCTAACTGGATCAAATCCTGAATATACTTGTGCTAATTTAAAAATATGCCTTTAGGTAGATAATGTACTTCTAACCCCAAGAAGTAAGTGACCTGGCTAAGATCTTTCATGTGAAAAGTTGAATGCAACAATCGCTTAATTTCAGAGATGGCCTCTTGATTAGAACCAGTCACCACAATGTCATCCACATAAACAAGGAGTACCACGATGCCTTTAGAAGTCTTTTGTAGAAAAAAAGATGGATCATACTGGCTCTGCGTGAAGGAAAATCCAAGTAGTGTTGATCGAAACTTCTCAAACTATACTATTGGTGCTTGTTTCAAGCCATATAAAGAGTGTTTTAGTTTGTAAACTACATTAGGTGATGGTGTGGGCATACTGGTGGGAAGTTTGATGTAAACTCCCTCCTTAAGGTCATCATGGAGGAATGCATTTTTGACATCCATTTGATGTAATAACCAGGATTGGGAGGCAACAGTGGCAAGAATTGTGCGCACAGTAGTCATCTTGGCGACAAGTGCTAAGGTCTCATCATAGTCAAGTCCATATTCTTGCTTATTTTCAAGAACAACCAGTCGAGCCTTGTGATGGTCTATGGAGCCATCCAAACGAAGCTTTATAGAAAACACAAACTTACTGCCAAGAGGTTTAACAGATGGGGGACATGGAACAACATCTCATGTCTGATTTTCCTCTAGTGCTAGAAGTTCTGTTTCAATAGCTTTCTGCCAACATGCATGCTCTATTGCCTGTTTATAAGAAGAAGGCACTTAGTTGCAATATAAAAGTTGAAAAGTAGCTTAAAATGACTCAGATAATGGCTTTAAAGGTTAAGTCGAGGGAAACATGTATGGATAACTTGTTTCTAGGTCATAAATATATGAAACAATGTGTGGTTAAAGTTTTAAGAGAATCTGAGTTAGTTTAGTATTTTTAGGCATACCGGTTGTACTTTTAATATAGGATTTGCTAGCAGCAGATATGAAAAATCATGAAAATGGTGAAACAATAATTTAGATGAATCTCATAATTTATTCTAAAGTTGTTGGAAGTTGAAAAACTTAAATTAGTATAATTCGGGTGTCCTTAGCAGATATGAGTTCCAGCATAGGAACTCAAGTTAGTTTCCTCTTCCTTATTTCTTTCCTTTCTCTCGACTGAGAAGAGAAACAGAGAAACAAAGAAGAGAGAAATGAGGAGAAAGGAAGAAGGAGAAGGAGAAGGAGAAGGAGGAGAGCAAGAGCAAGAGGATCAAGCTTCAAGATCTTCATTTTCTTCAAGAGGTTAGAGGTTTCTATTCATCATTCTCCTCTTTGATTCTCATTGAATGAGGTTTGGGATTTTGAGTATAAATAGAAGTTTGGAGATCCAAATCTGAGTTCTTGGCTTGATTCTTTATTCCAAGGATTAGGTTAAGTTAGTTTAAGCTTAGTAAGTATAAGATAGTTATTTATGGCTCAAGACCAACCATTAGGATCCATAAATTTAAGAATTGGACAATGGTTGGAGTTATGTGATTTGGACCTAGATCTTTTCCTAAGAGAATCCATAGGTTATAATTGAGTTACAACAAGTTTAGGGGCATGGATGAGTGCGAGAAATCACCAAAAAACCAATTTTAGATTATTAGAAGTAAGTTTTGAACCATAGAACAGTGCCACAGTTCTGTAAAATTCTACAGAACCTGGGTTCTGTCATGCACGTTACGATGTGAAGATGCCATGGCGTGGCGTGAATATGAACTGGCTTCGAGTGCCGCGGCGTGAGAAGGTCATGCCGTAATGTGAGGTCAATTTTGGTGCACGCGCCGTGGCGTGAAGACATCGTGTCATGACATGAGAGTAATGCTACGCCCAGTAATGAAACCCGAGGTTAGGGCGCTGTGGCGTGCCCTGGTTTGTGCCACAGCGTTAGCACCAGATAGGCTAAAAATATCATTGATGATATTTTGAAGCTATGGACAAGATGGGATTATTAATAAATGTTCCCTAAGATGTATTAAGGCACAAATGAGGATAATTTATAAGGAAAATTAACATCTAATAAGTATGAGAAATCTTAAGCCTTTGAGCATCTAAAAGTGAAGGATTGCCCTAGGTAAGGATGTAACACCTTAGACAACCTAGTGTTACATTAGATATCATTCAAGATATGATAAGATGGTGCAATGGAGATAAGTATAGGGTTTACTCTAGTAAGGAATAAGGAAGGTATAAGCCTTAAGATATCCAAGAGTAATGGATTACCTTAGGAAGGTACCTAGAACCTTAAGATACAAAGAGTTGCAAGTAAGCGTCACTTTTAAGTTAAATTCACTTGAGTGGAGACAAGGTTGTGTTTTAGTTCCGAAGAGGGTTGTGTTTTAGTTTCGAAGAGGGAATGTAATGCACTAAGTCTCTAGTTAAGCGAAAACTTGTACATTATAGAATACACAAAAAAATGGGTTGAGACTAGTAAGCTTGTTATATCCATGAGAGTATTTGGATATGCAAAGTTCTAGAGAAATACTCATTTGTTTCCTTAAACAAGATTGGAATGAAGCATCAGCTAAGATAGAGTCTTTCACTAGGATAAGTTGAGTCTATAGGAATGTTAAGGTGGTGTTTATGTAAGAGGTAAATATAACACTACGCTCTTCACGCATTAGTTAGTTAATCTAGTATGTATATGAAAGCTAAGAACCTTAGTGCAACCAAAAGTAAGGGTTGCCTATAGATAAGTGTCTAATACCTATGGTAACTTATTGTTACTTAGCTTTACTAGAGATATGATGATGAGGGGTGTTAAATATAAGTAACTATGATAAGTTGGCATTATCTACTTTTTAATGTGACTTATATGACACAAGGTCATTTAGCTAAGAAGGAATGAAGTCAAGAAGTTCCTAAGGGGACAAGTATTCCTAACCAAGTGTTAGGGTTGCATGTAGTGTAGAGATTTTAGTTTTCCTATTTATAAGGGGGTAAACATGAGAAGTCAAAATTTCGTAGTAGAATATGCTTAGGTCTTAAATGAACTAGGTATATAAGTATGTATATGTGTCTATAAAAATGGTCTAGTAGTATTGATCTTAGTGAGTATCACTTGATGCTCATTCATGGAGGCCAAGAGAGATAGATGGGTGTCCAAAAGACTCTTTTGAGTAAGGACATAACCCTGATATCTCGATAGTATCAAGGCTAAGAGAGATAAGTGAGGAGTCTGTAAGGTTCTTTTAAACAAGGATTCAGCCCAAACTTCTCAGCGTGCCAGGATATGTGTGATGTGAGGATGAGCTTTCCCTCTATTTACTACAGGATAATATACTGAACCAGTTTTTAGTGAACTTCTTTGTTTTCAACATAAAACTCTACATGTATTTCAAAATAAAACATTGCATAAGCATATCTTTAGGATCTTTCTTAGGCACAATCATATTGCATATCATTCTCATTGCATTTATAGACAACTGTATGAGTATTGTCTGTTACTGTTGATACATACAATTGTATAGGTAGTTGTTTGTATCTAATAGTATGTAGGCTATCAGTTTAGATCACACTATATAGTAGTGTGCAGTTATGAGAATTAGGGAGGAAACTCCTATGTTAGTAGTTATAGTAATTGTTATATTTGTTATACAATGTTATAGCTAACTGGTATTGAAATTACTTTTACTGAGAATTGTAATTCTCACCTTAATTATTCTTCCATGTAAATCTAGGCACAGACACTGTTAAAAGAACGAAGGTGAATCATGAAGACTAGTATAATTTTTATATGCTTTAGTAGACAAAGCTCATGTATAAAGTTTATATTTACTTTGTATGTTTTAAGTAGTATGTATTACAATATGCCCTTGTTTGCTCTTTGCTTACCGCAAGTGCACGGGTCGCACTTGTAGTTTAGCTAGGAGTCAGATATCGTTCCCATGAGAAAAAAATGTTAAATTAAGTGCTAAGTATAAACCAATAATTCAAATACTTCTATTCAAGGACTTATAAATTGGAGTATTCATGTATTTGTTAATTATAAGAACTTAAAAACTATTAAATTAAAGTGAGAGTTGATATTTCAAGAATAGGGATTCCTTTTTCACTTCCTATTTTAATTGATAACAAGTAATCCTTATGAACAATATAAACGAAATGGCTAGGTTAGCTTGGGAATCATAATTAGTTAAAAGCCTATGTCTAGGTCAATTACCCCGCTTCCATTACCTAATTCACTATGTTTCCATGAGAACTAGAGTAAATCCACTCATTAAGATCTATTCCTAACTAATTACTATGCATGGTCAATAGGTATATTCCTATCCTATTAACGAATCATCGCATCTAACCCAATTGAATGAAACAGAACATGCATCAATCATACACTTGATCTTAAACCCAAATTCCTATGTCTAGGTTTATTAAATTTAAACAAATCAATTGAAAGTTGATCAGATTATCAAAGCATTAAGTACAATATAACTGAACAAAAGCCAAATCATGTATATAACTCAAAGGATTACAAGTTTAATCAACATCCATAGGAAGATCCAAAGAAAAACCCTATAACAGCCTAACCAGCCATGACAAACGAAAATACAATAAGGATAATCATAGTCATGGAGATAGAGATAAGAAAGGAGAAGAAAAAAGAAGAACAAAGCTTAGGGAGATGATCCTTCAAGCTTCAATCCTCCACCAAGGTGAAGAAAGCTTCCAATCTTGGCTATTTCTACTTCTTTTCTACCCAAAAATCGTAACACTAGCAGCTGAAATCTATTTCTAAATTAATTTCTAAGGAAAAACTAGTTGAACAGTATTTATAGATGAAATTAACTTCTGCGCGCCGCGACCCTTATCTTTGCGCACCGCGGCCTTCCTCAATTAGGTCACTGGGGCCGCGGCCCTCACTGCATGTGCGCCGCGGCCCTGAAGCCTCGGGTTGAAGTACTGGAATGTTGCTGATGCACCAAGCGCCGCGGCCCTCATGTGTGTGCGCCGCGGCCCTCTAAGCTGGGACGCTCCATAGGCTTTTCCACCCTATGCTAGGTTTTTACTTGCATCAAATTATCCATTTTGAGCCCACCTACAATTAAGAATTCACCCAGTTAAGCTTAAGTGCATAATCTATTTAATTCATCAATGAATTGGAAAGATTTTCTCAAAAGCACAATGGATAACATTAATCATGAAATTGAGTGAAAATAAAGTCATAGTCTTCCATTCATGCCTCAAAACAAGGACTAAGCAATCAAAACACACACATATAGGGGCAGAAATAACTACATTTCAAGGAGTTATCACACCCCCAAACCTAGATTTTTGCTAGTCCTCGAGCAAAACAAATTATTATCAGCATTCATCCAGCATCTAATCATGAATTTCATTTTCACTTAACCTAATCTAGTGTTCAATGATTGTATAGGCCTCAAAGATTGCTCATGCATCATAATCAGCTTCACACATGCACATCTTTAGCATGATAACATTCAAGGTCTCTTATCCAACAAATGACATCTCCCACAAGCATGCAAGCTAAACTTCTACTCTTCAGTTCATACACATCCGGATAAGTTTATAAGCATACAGGCATATGATTCACAAAATCCACAAGATTGCCATAAAAATCTCTCTCCACTAATGTAAATCATACACAAATGAGGATCAAAAGGGTCTTTCACAGCTTGTAATGTAAGGCCAGGAATTATGGGATGAAGAACAAAGGGGAATGGATTTAACACAAACATTGAGAATCATACTCATACAATTTCAAGACATGAGCTCAATTAAAACTATCAGGGTATTCAAAATCAGAACTCCTTAGAACTATTCAATGCTTTTTGTAGTTAACTTTTCTTTTTCTTTTCTTTTGCTTTGCTTGTCTCTTTTCTTTTTCTTCTTCTTTTTTTTATATTGAGAGCCGCAATGTTTTTCTTTTTGCAGATGGTTCTTCCAGGTTCATTATTGAACTTAATTTATATAATACCCCTAATTACCAAACTCACAACAAGAAATCATATGGTATGAACTCAACCAATAATGATGGTAAGATAATAAATGCGATGTTTTCACATGCATCAAGAATGGTTACATGGTATGGTATATGTAGGTGATAAAAGAAATAAGGCCAACATATAAATAGTTTCAAAGGGGGACCTAAGGATATGATCATGTCAAGGTAAGCTTTTTAAGGCTCAATCGGTCCAAACAATGCCCTTATCATTTCTTCAATCATGCATAATCTAGGATTTCGCTTCACGAGAGTTTCCAAACAATATTATAGAAAAACAAAATCTATACAAGTACTTCCCATAAACATTTTCTAAACATGCATACAACTCATTTTCAAGCTACACAAGCATACAAGTGGGAAACAAAACTATACATATGAAAAGACAAACAATGATTCTCATACTTTAAAATCGCGCAAGGTTTCACTAAAAGTGGGAAATTGCAAACATTCATATCATCGGACAATCATTACCACACTAGTCATTTGCGCAAGGCATTAATTTTATCTAAACAATCAAGCAAAACCTATATTGTGCACAATGTATCAAAAAAAATTATCATGTGCACTTCATATATACCAAAAAAAAAATTATCTGCACTATGATTAGCATGTATGAACAAGCAGATATAATCAGTTATATAATTAAAAATCAAAAGCAGTTATAGACACCCCCCAAACCTGAGGGAAACAGTGTCCTCACTGTACATAGTATGAGCAAGTTTTAACAAAAAATAAAAGGAAAGATGCCTTGTGTGCATTAGATAAGATCCTCATCAGAAGAAGTCGCCTCCTTAGCATCTTCATCATGATCCGAATCCTGCGGCGGATGAGATGGGCTAGCCACTGCCACGAGTGGGAATTGGGGCACAAGGTAGTGATCCATGGGGAAGCCGGACTGCTGAGCCATCCACCTCTGAGTCTGAATAATATAGGCAAGCTGGGCATCAACAGAGGCGCGCCATGCAACATCTAGGACAGGAGTTGATCTAGACGCCTCATGAGTCTGTCGCTGTCGCCGAGGTCGCGAAGGCACAGGAGCAACAGCTGGAGCAAGAGCAGAAGGTCCTCCCAACCGCTCAATGATGGAGTCAGTGATGGGCTGTTTCACCTCAGATAACTCCTCATAAGTCTCCTATATAACATGTGCCGCCCGGCAAAGCTCTTGAATGAGGGAAGGGAAGTACAAAGTCCGAGCCTCCTCGACCGCTCTCCGAATTCGGGAATGGATGACCTGAGCCACATCAATGTGGTGGCGCTCGAGGATAGCATAAAGAAGGATCGCTCGGCCTCGAGTAACCTGGGACATATTCCCAGATGGAGTGAGGCGGTGAGAGATAAAATGATACCACACCTTGGCCTCAAGAGTCAAGCAGCACCGAGGAAAGAAATGAGGGCGCTGAGTATCCACAGTCAAGGTCCATGGTACCGGGAGAGACTCAGGACTACAAATGCGAGCAGTTACAACAGTGAGGTCAATCCCTTCCTCCGGCTCCCATCGCATAAACTGCTCATAATCGCAAATCTCAGGTGCCGAGTCTAACCCCAGAATGCGCCTGATATCATCAGGGGAGTAAGAGACAGTTCGAGTGCTCACCCGCGCAGTAGTGTGGCTAGCCGAGAAAGCAGCATTCGCATAGAATTCGCGAACAACTGGCAGAACAGCAACCTTTGGATGAACAGTGAACCTCTGCCAGTGATGATGAGTAATGAGGTCCTAGATATCGCGGTGGATACGCTGAGTAAAATCAAACCCACGCTTAGGAATAACTGGTTTTTTAACCAGGATGCTATACCGCTCAGCCGCCTCAGCTGAAATAAACCTTCGCCTATCAAACACAGGAGGCGAAGGTTCCATTTGTGCTCGACTGCTGGAAGCTCTGCATCTGGAAGTCATAATAGAGCACACAGGGTACCTAATTTTGCAAAAAGAATGCTCAAAATTAGAAAATAGAAAGATAAGGGAAAGTAGAACATAGAACAGGGTAACAACATAGAAATAAGGCAGTAATGAAGCTAAAAGGGCCACCCAAAACAACCAAAAGTGGAAAGAACCATTTCTGGGCATTCTGAGTGAGAGGGTCGCGGCCCCCAAAGGTTACGGCCGTGGCGCGCAAGCCCAGAAGCGCAGAAATGGCTGCCCTATTCCATGGCTACCCCCAAACAGTTTAAATAACAACATACAGCAATTAACACTAAACAAACAACCTACATTATACAAGATTACTTACTTATTAACTAAAATAAAGCTCCTACAACTAAGAAATATATAGAAATGGAAGAAAATGCATAAAAACAAATGGTAAAAAGGGTTAGATCTTGTTACCTCGTGGAGAAAATGAGAATGGGGATGCAATGGAGCCTAAAATCCACCGGGAGAGGAAGAGAAATGGGAAGGGAGAAGAGAGAAACCGAGAGAGGGAAGGGGAAAGTGACAGAAATGGGAGGGGAGGCTGATTTAACACTGCTCGCCGTTGAGCGGCGTGGCCCCCATGGTGTCAACAGAGTAAAACGCGCGTTTCACTCAAGGGTTTTTTTTTTTTTAGGGCCGTAGCGGTCATAAGTAAGGGCTGCGGCCATCATGTGGGGCCGCGACCTCCAAGTTATTAGGGCCGTGGCCCTGAGGCCCCTGGTTTTTGGCCTGAAATACCCAAAGTGCCGCGGCGCAACCTTGTGGGGGTCGCGGCGCATGAAATCTGACTGCAGAATTCTGCAGCATACTTCATTTCTAGCCAATTGGTGCCTCTTTTAGGCCTTCCACACCTATAAAACTTGTCCAAAGTGTTTATTTACAAATTGGACCACAAAAACATGCTAAAAATGCTAAATCTATTTATTAAGCTATTTAAAAACTTAAAGATAAAGAAACAAACCCTTGGGTTCCCTCCCAAGAAGGGCCTAATTTATAGTCCCGGCAGGACTTTGGTGAATTCAAGCTGGAGTTGATAATGTGAGGGAGGACTTCTCCCTGTCAATTTCTCCTCCAAAATAAGGTTTTAGGCGCTGGCCGTTAACATTAAAGCTTGTTGATCCATCTAGTGGGGCTACTTCCACTGCTCCATGGGGAAACACCTTTATCACCACAAAGGGTCCCGACCACCTTGATTTAAGCTTTTTAGGGAATAGCTTAAGCCTGGAATTATAAAAGAGAACTTGCTGGCCTTCAGTAAATCCTTTCTAGACTATTTTCTTGTCATGCCAATATTTGACTTTTTCCTTGTATACTTTTGCATTCTCATAAGCTTGTAGCCTAAATTCATCTAGCTCATTGAGTTACAAAAGTCTATTCTCATCGGCAGCTTGTAAATTGAAGTTGAGTCATTTTATTGCCCAATAAGCACTATGCTCAAGCTCAACCGGTAGGTGGCATGCTTTCCCAAACACCATCTTATACGGAGACATCCAATGAGGCCCTTATAAGCAGTCCTATAAGCCCATAGTGCATCATCTAACTTCCTTGACCAATCCTTTCTGGTTGGACACACTGTCTTCTCTAAGATCCGCTTTATTTTGCTGTTAGAGACTTCTGCTTGCCCTCTTGTCTGTGGGTGATAGGGAGTGGCGACCCGATGCTTCACACCATACTTGGCTAAGAGGGCTTCAAAGTACTTGTTACAAAAATATGACCCTCCGTCACTGATGATGGCCCTAGGTGTTCCAAACCTGGTGAAGATTTGCTTCTTCATAAAGCCAATTACTACCTTTGAATCATTGATAGGAAATGCACATGCCTCCACCCATTTGGACACGTAGTCCACAGCCACAAGTATGTATTGATTCCCAAAGGAGGGAATAAAGGGGCCCATGAAGTCAATGCCCCATAAATCAAAGATCTCAACTTCGAAAATGAAGTTAAGAGGCATCTCATTTCTTCTGGAAATGTTTCCAGACTTCTGGCACCGATCATATTATTGCACATGCGAATTTGCATCCTTAAATATCATTGGCCAATAAAAGCCAGATTGGAGCACCTTTGTTGCCGTCCTAGCACAACTGTAATGTCCACCATATAGAGAAGCATGACATTCGTTCAGGATTTGCTCCACTTCCTCCATGGGTATACATCTCCTCAACATCTGGTCAGAGCACTGTTTAAACAAAAATGGCTCATCCCAAATGTAGTGCCTGACATCGTACTAGAATTTTTTCTTCTGATGAGAGGTTAAATCAAGAGGTAGCACATCACTTACAATATAATTCACCATGTCTGCATACCATGGACAGGATTTAGTGGTGGCTATAAACAGCTGCTCATCCGGAAATGTTTCCCTGATTATGATCGGTTCAACTTGAGTTTCTTCATTATCAAGTCTCGAAAGGTGGTCAGCCACTTGATTTTTCGCACCTTTCTTATCCCTGATCTCCAGATCAAACTCTTGTAGAAGTAAAACCCATCTAATCAATTGAGGTTTTGCATCTTTCTTGCTCACTAAATACTTTATGGCAGAGTGATCTGTATACACTATCACTTTGGTCCCTACCAAATAGGCTCTAAACTTGTCAAACGCAAACATAACTGCCAGTAGCTCTTTCTCTGTTGTTGTGTAGTTCAGTTGGGCATCGATAAGTGTCTTGCTCGCATAATATATGGAGCGGAACACCTTATCCCTTCTCTGTCCCAACACTGCACCTACAGTATAATCGCTGGCGTCGCACATAAGCTCAAAAGGTAGTTGCCAATCCGGAGTAATAATTATTGGTACTGAGACCAGTCTCTTCTTCAACTCCTCAAATGCAACTTGGCATGAATCATCAAAGGTAAACTGGATGTCTTTCTCCAGAAGGTTGCAAAGAGGCTTGGCTATCTTCGAAAAATCCTTAATGAACCTCCGATAGAAACCCGTATGGCTAAGAAAACTGCGGATTCTTTTCACTGCATTAGGCGGAGGAAGCTTATCTATTACCTCAATCTTTGCCTTATCCACCTCCATCCCTTTAATAGAAACCTTATGGCAAAGGACTATTCCTTCTTGGACCATAAAGTGGCATTTTTCCCAGTTCAGGATGAGGTTGGTTTCTTCACACCTCTTCAGCACGGATGATAAAGTTTGCAAACAGCTATTGTAATCATCCCCAAACACTGAAAACTCGTCCATAAACACTTCCAAACCATGCTTTATCATGTCTGCAAAAATGGCCATCCTGTAACGTTGAAAGGTCGCAGGAACATTGCATAACCCGAACGGCATCCTACGAAATGCAAATGTACCATAGGGACAAGTAAAAGTTATCTTCTCTTGGTCCTCAGGCGCTATGGCAATTTGGTTATATCTAGAATAACCATCCAAGAAGCAGTAATAAGCCTTTCCTGCTAGTCTATCCAACATCTGGTCTATGAACGGAAGTGAAAAATGGTCCTTCTTGGTGGCCTTGTTCAGCTTGCGGTAGTCCATGCATACCCTCCAGCCTGTGACTTTACGAGAGGGAATCAACTCATTGTTTTCATTGGTGACTACCGTCATGCCACTTTTCTTGGGAACACATTGAATCGGTGAAACCCAAGGGCTGTCAGAAATAGGATATATTATGCATGCATCCAGCCACTTGATCATTTCCTTCCTCACCACTTCTTTCATAATCGAATTGAGCCTCCTTTGATGTTCCACAACTCTATTTTGATTATCCTCTAACAGGATCTTGTGCATACAGATAGAAGGGCTAATGCCTTGGATATCGGCAATAGTCCATCCAATAACATGTTTATATTGCCTCAGCACACGGAGAAGTTTATCCATTTGATCATCTGAAAGGGATGATGATATAATTACCGGGAGAGTGGAGGTTGCTCCTAGATATGCATACTGCAGATGATTGGGTAGAGGCTTCAATTCAAGCCTCGAAGGTTCCTCAATGGAAGGCTTAGATGCCTCCTTACTTGCTTCGAACTCCAAGGTTTCAAACCTGGGTGGTTGATATTGCCTAGGGACTGCCTCTAGGTGCTTAATAAAATCTGACACATCATCCCTAAGCTCTTCATCATTACCAGTTGATGAAGCCAACGCCACAACAAGGGAGTCTTCTTGGACATTGGCTTGGAATGAGTCATGAATGATGTTATCCAATATCCCAACATAAGAACACTCTTTTTGATCTTGAGGAAACTTAATTGCTTTGAATATATTAAAGGTTACCTCTTGATCTTGAACTCTCATTGTTAGTTCACCTTTTTGTACATCAATGAGCGTTCTCCCTGTGGCTAGAAATGGCCTGCCTAGGAACAATGGGACCCTTTGATCTTCTTCCATATCCAGAATCACAAAGTCCGCAGGAAATATGAATTTGTCCACTTTAACCAGGACATCTTCCACAATTCCCCTTGGATACGTATAAGAACGATCGGCGAGCTGGAGGGTTATGGATGTGGGCTTGCATTCCCCCCAAACCTAACCTCTGGAATATGGATAGGGGCATAAGATTAATGCTTGCCCCTATATCACATAATGTTTGGTCCAGAAAATTCTCTCCTATGGCACAAGGGATAGTAAAGCTTCTTGGATCTTTCAGCTTTGGGGGAAGCTTCTGTTGCAAAATGGCACTGCATTCCTCAGATAGTGCCACCGTTTCAAACTCACCCAGCCTACGTTTCTTCGACAAAATATCTTTCATGAATTTAACGTAGCTGGGCATCTGTTCCAAGGCTTCAGCAAAAGGGATGTTGATATGCAATTTCTTGAAAACTTCCAAGAATTTCTTAAACTGCTCATCCATCTTATGCTTGATTTGCCTACTAGGAAAAGGTAGAGGATGTACATAAGGTCTATTCTCCACTTTCTTGCCCTCGGGCTTCCTTTGGACTATACCTTCATCCTTTTCACTTTCCTCAGCTTTCTTGTCCTCCACCTCCTTGTGGTCTATTTCGCCTTGGTCTTGCTTCTCGGCTACTTCATCTTCCAACAATCTAGTCTTTGGATTACCCTCAATGTCTTGGCCACTCCTCAGTAATATGACCTTACAGTCCTCATTCGAGGCACCCTTTGGATTATTCACTGTGTTGCTTAAGAAGGTGCCTGGGGGTCTGTTGTCGATTGCATTCGCCAGCTGTCCCACTTGTGTTTCTAATGCTCGCATCGAAGCCGTTTGGCTTTGAATAATGGAATCATTCTTTGCTAAGTGAGCATCTGTTCTTGCCATGTGGGAGTCGATCTTAGTGATGAAAGCATCATTCTTGGCCATCAACTGCATGAACATATCCTCCAAAGTAGGCTTCCTCTCTTGCATTGGCTGTCTCTGTTGAGTTGGGAACCCAGGAAGGTTATACTGACGTTCATTTCCAGGAGTATTGGAGGAGGAAGAAGGTCCTTGGTTGTCTCTCCAAGAGAAATTGGGATGCTTCCTCCATCCTGGATTGTACTGATTTGCATAAGGGTTATTCTGGGGTGGTCGATAGTTGCTAACATATTGAGCAGATTCCGAAACAAAAGTGCATCTATCGGTTGCATGATTATCCCCGCATCGGTCACATAGAACAAAAAGGCTTTGATGTGGGCTTGCCCCCAAACTATCCAATTTATTAGTAATTAATGCCACCTGAGCGGAAAGTGATGTGATGGCATCAACATCATGCACTCCAGCTGCTCTTCTTGGGGTACTTCTTGGAGACTACCATTGATAGCTATTGGCCGCCAATTCCTCCAAAAGCTCATAGGCATCATCAAAAGATTTACTCAACAAAGAACCACCGGCTGCAGCATCTACTATTGGACGTTGATGATGTAACAAACCCTTTGTGGAAAGAATAAATTTGGTGCCAAAGAGGTATCTCATAATGTGGGCACCTTCTCGGAAGATCTTTATATCTCTCCCAAGCTTCATGCAGGGATTCAGATTCAGTCTGGCTGAATTAAGTAATATCATTCACCATTTTCGCAGTCTTAGCAGGAGGGAAATATTTGTTCAAGAACTTAGTACACACCTCCGCCCAAGTTGTAATGGATCCTGCTGGAAGAGAATGTAACCAACTTTTGGCTCTATCTCTTAGTGAGAAAGGGAAGAGCTGTAAGCAAATGGCATCGTCAGAAACGCCATTATGCTTGAACGTGTCGCAAATCTCCAGAAAGTTTAAGAGATATGCATTTGGGTCTTCTTTGGATAAGCCGCCAAACTGTATAGAAGTTTGAATCATTTGGATTATGGCCGGCTTTATCTCAAAAGTATTTGCCCGGATGGCAGGACGTCTGATGCTGGATTGTACATTATCCATTTGAGGAGTAGCAAACTCCCTCAATGGTCTGGAGCAACTATCGTCCTCCAACTGAAGCGTGGCGTTATCTTCTGCCATCTTTTAATGAATTACCTGAAACAATTAAGATTAAGAAAAAAAAATTAAATCAATATGGACTAAAGAAACTTGAACTAGAGATACTTAAATTCGTTGTTTATATTAGCTAATCTAAATTTAAACCGTCGATTCCCCGGCAACGGCGCCAAAAACTTGTTCGCTCTTTGCTTACCGTAAGTGCACGGGTCGCACTTGTAGTTTAACTAGGAGTCAGATATCGTTCCCACGAGGAAAAAATGTTAAATTAAGTGCTAAGTATAAACCAATAATTCAAATACTTTTATTCAAGGACTTATAAATTGGAGTATTCATGTATTTGCTAATTATAAGAACTTAAAAACTATTAAATTAAAGTGAGAGTTGATATTTCAAGAATAGGGATTCCTTTTTCACTTCCTATTTTAATTGATAACAAGTAATCCTTATGAACAATATAAACGAAATGACTAGGTTAGCTTGGGAATCACAATTAGTTAAAAGCCTATGTCTAGGTTAATTAACTCCGTTTCCATTACCTAATTCACTATGTTTCCATGAGAACTAGAGTAAATCCACTCATTAAGATCTATTCCCAACTAATTACTATGCATGGTCAATAGCTATATTCTTATCCTATTAACGAATCATCGCATCCAACCCAATTGAATGAAACAGAACATGCATCAATCATACACTTGATCTTAAACCTAAATTCCTATGTCTAGGTTCATTAGATTTAAACAAATCAATTGAAAGTTGATCAAACTATCAAAGCATTAAGTATAATATAATTGAACAAAAGCCAAATCATGTATATAACTCAAAGGATTACAAGTTTAATCAACATCCATAGGAAGATCCAAAGAAAAATCCTATTGTAACACCCTAAATTTCTTATCTCTTAAATAATAATTTTGACAGCTAACAGAATTTTACTGTTTAGTAATTTCTGGATGCTGTAAAATTATTTTATTTATTCCATCAGCGTATTTGATCATTTTGAGTGATTTACTCCGTGTCAGGAAAATAATAATTTTTGGATCGGGGAAAATCTTTCTGTATTTATTTCTCTTGACTGTTAATTATTTTTAACAATATGACTTGATTTTCATATGTTTTCTAATTTTTGTGATTTTAAATTTTTTTCTATTTGTGGGCCCCACGAGGTGTTTGTGGGTCCAGGTGACTATACGTGGACCCAGGTGGGTCCCACAAAGTGAAAATTTTTTTTACGCATAGAAAAATTTATACTGTTTAGACGGAGACAGGAGATCTTACTAAACCTGAATCCGGAAACAGTTTTAGAAAATTTGTTTTGTACCGTATTTATTTATCAGAAGATAAAAATACAGTAAATATATTCTTTCGTGGGATTTTTAGTAGATAAAAATAGAAATTATATTGCTTAAGTCAACATTGGTGGTTTGAATATCCACTATTGATTCAATTAACGGTTAAGAAAATAAATTTAATAAAGAAACATAAGATAATCATCATTGATTTAATCAATGGTGTGAGAATAAAATTAGGCAAGCTTCAATATCAACCGTAGATTTAATCAACGGTGTAAAATTGATTATATAAAGTGACCATTTACAACCATTGGATTTAGAATTGATCAAGGGTGAAGATTTGGTCTTAAAAAGTGACAAAGATCATTTATGACCATTGGATGAATAATTAATCAAGGGTGGAGATTTGGTCTTAAAAAGTAGCAAAGACTAATTATGACCCTTGGATTAAAAGTAAGAAGAAGTAATCTTGACCCTTTATTTTGGAGACACATCTAATGGCTAGAATCTAAAGGAGAAAGATCCAATGACTTAGATTTAGTCTTCTAAATTAAAAGTCTACCTAAAATCCTAACCATTGAATTAATCAATGGCTAGAAATGCTTCAAATAATGGCCTAATTAATAAGCCAAGTAAACTAAATTAAATGTTAAATTGTTATAATCTAATTCTTAATTAGATATCCTAATTTTAATTAGAGATTATAATATATGAAATAATATGTCTAATTAATTAGTTATGTAATTAGAAAATTAGTTAAGATTGATTAAGAAACTTAATCTAATGAATTAACTAATCAATTAGCAAGTAATTATGACAACTTTGGAGTGCGTGATGAAGGGAGGGACGATTTTGGAGTGTTAGGAAGGAGGAGACATGTTTAGACATGCTTGTATAGCCTTTTTAGGCCAAAGAAAAAGATGACAAAGTGGAAGACTTTTGCATGCATGTGATAGCCTTCAATTATGCTAAACAAATTTCTATCTCTTCATTCTTTCACTCCTACGGTTACCCACTTCAATTCAGCCCTCTATTTTGATTTTCTATCACACTTAGTAACACAAAGACCATTCTCTCTCTTCTCTCTCTTCCAATTGTTCAAGAACACCAAGAACAAATACAAAGAACACCATTTTCTCTATTCTTTGAGCTATTCGGTCACCACCCATAGAACCACTTCCAATCTTTCATAATTTTATCTAGCTACATATCTTGAATCATCTCATCAATCCAAAACACTTTCATGTTAGGAACTTCTCAAAATTCTATCATCTTCAACCTTGTTCTTCAAGTTAAAGATCAAAAAGCTTATGTTTTCCTTCTTGTGAGGAATTCGGTCAACAC
The DNA here is from genome assembly GCA_029884595.1 of Ormosia semicastrata. Classification (NCBI taxonomy): domain Eukaryota; kingdom Viridiplantae; phylum Streptophyta; class Magnoliopsida; order Fabales; family Fabaceae; genus Ormosia; species Ormosia semicastrata. Next base: position 4,743,127 of record JAQQTO010000021.1, on the reverse strand, counting down.
CTAGAAACCATGTCTCCAAGCTTCTAAAATTTCATCTAAACACATTTCCTAAACCTAAACACCATTCTAAGAACATCTCTAGTTATGAATTTTTCCAAAATCATTCATCTTGAGCTTCAAATCCAAGCTTCAAGTTTCTATCAAAAATCAAAAATTTCATCTTTGTGCTTCAAGAGAAACCATTCAGTCAAGACACTCAAAACCACCATCCAATCTCTTTTAATTTCATCCAACCATAGATCTTGAATCTACATGATATTCTAAGCAACTTTCATGTTGGAGACTTTCTCTAAATCATTCATCTTCATGGACTTTCTTCAAGATCAAAGTTATGGGGTTTTTGAGGTGAAGTATAAGAAGACTTCATTTCTTCTCTTCTTTTTCATGATCTAAACCATGTTTGATCCATGGTTCCTCTTAATCAAGCTTAGTATACTAATTTCTATGTATTTTGTTTTGAATTTGAGAAGCCCTTGGTGTTGAAGGACTTGGAAAGAGAAGCAAAATCAAGAAGCTTTGAGGATCTTCAAGAGGTAAGAGGAGATCCATCTCACCAACCAATTATGGTGGTGGGAGATGGTCTTATATTTGATGGATTGTGAATTCATGTGAGAATTCCAATCCATGGTCATGTAATAATTAATTGTGTGTTTATGAGCTTTGCTTTATTTTCTTGTGCTTTGATTATTTTTGTCTATGCTTAATATGCTTTGCATGATTTTATGACTTTGATAGTATACTTATAATATGCATGATGAGTATATGGCATGTTTGTGATATTTATGATGAAATATATATATGTATGCCATGATGTGTGGATGGAAAGAAAATTGATCTTGGTTCCAATGGCCAAGGAAGAGCTACGGTTTTGGTGCCCTTGATGAGGGTCAATGTTGAAAATTTTCAAGAACAAGGAAATTAAATTTTGATCCCTAGAACAATGAAAATTTCAGCCAAGACACCTCAAAATAGGTGTTTACAAATTAATATGTTTATGGAAGAATAAAATTGGATTGATTTGAGGAGTATGGAAAATGAACTAAAGGTTTATTTTTTTTAAGAAAACATGAACACAAATTTTAGAATGAAATTTTATTGATTTATTTTGTGTAGAAACAAGAATGGAATTTATTTAAGTTAGAAGAAAAATATTTCATGGTTCCAATGGCCATCTATAAGGTTTTGATAATTTAGAAAAATGTTTTGATGTTATGAAATACAAGAATTTTCAAATAAGGATTTTTGAAAAGAGAATTAAGTGTTATAAATTAAGTGAAGTGGAATTTTCATAAATAAAAGAAAAAGAAGATTGAAAGTATTGAACTTCAAATTAATTTAAAAAGAATCAATTTTTAGAAGTGATTTAGAAATATAAAAGAAAATGTTTGTAACTTAAATTTACTCACGAAGAATTTATTTGGGTTTGGGAAAACGTTAGAAAATTTAAAGTTAAGAAACAATAATTAAAACAACTCAATATGATTTTGTAGGACTAGATCAATAAAAAGTGATTTTGAGAAAATATATATTAAGGAAAATATTTTTGACTAAGAATGAAAAAGGATTTGCAAAGAAAGTGAAAATGAATTTGAACAAATGGGTTTGTTATATGACCAATCGGTACTTTGGTTTTGAAAATAAAACTTTAATGGTTTTGTTTGTGTAAAACCATATCAATTTAAAAGGAAAATGTTTTGATAATTTTTCAAATAGTAATGCCTAGATTTTGATGAAATAAAGTAATTTTTCAAGTGGAAATATAATTGATTTAATACAAGAAATTTGAAAAGGGAATCAGAGTATTTTACTCACTTGAAAAATTAAGTTTTGTAAACGAAAATGTTTTCAAACTTCAATTTATTTTGAAGTAGGTTAATTTGGAAATGAATTGGGGAAAAATGGAGAATATAATGATATTTTGAGAATTTACTCAAGTATAACTTATTTTCAAGTTTTGAAGTACGTTTGAAAATTTTAAGATTTGAAACATTGATTTATATCAATGGAAAAGTAATTTTGTGGATTATATTTGAAAAAGAATTTCTTGAGTAAAGAAACGTGAAAAAAGATTTTATTGAGTAAGAAAATGTGAAAAATGAAGTACAAAGTCATAATATTTTGAGAAAGGATGAAATAGAATTTTTGAAGGTTAAGAAATATTTTTCGTAATAGAATTGTGGTGAAAAATGATTTACGTATCTTAAAAACGATTTAGAATATAGTAAAATATTCCTATGCGATTTAAAATATGTTAAAATATTTCTACGTGATTTGAATTACGTTTAAATATTTTACGTGAGTTTAAATATTTGACGTACTGTTGAAAAATCACTATGTGATTTAAAAGTAATAGAATATTTTTACGGTATTGTGAAAATATAACAGAAACGTTTCAGAATTTTGAAAACATAACAGAAGTGTTACGATATTTTGAAAACGTAACAGAAACATTTTGGAATTGTGAAAACATAATGAAAATGTTGCGCAATCTTGTGAAAATACGGCAAAAGTGTTTTATAACTATGAAAACATGATAACATGATTTTGTGTTGAAAATACAGTATAATTACTGTTTAACCAGTGTATGGACACTGTATGAGAGAGTGACGTGTTTTGCCTATGATTGGTATTTGGTGCATTTTATATGCATTGGAAAGAGATGCCCGTATTTGGATTTGGTGCATTATACATGCATTGAAAAGATTTGGCCCGTTGGGGTTGGACTTGCACTGATATACTCGTGCATTGTACAAATGAAATTGAAAAGATTTGGCCCGTTGGGGTTGGACTTGCACTGATAAATTCGTGCATTGTATAAAAGATAGCTAATAGCTATTATGGCCCTTGTGGTTGAAGAGAGAATGAGAATTGATAGTGAGGTCTATGATGGATCTTGGGGGCGTCGAGGCGCGGCGGTCGACCAGTGGACAGTTGGCGAGTACCCTGTACCACTTGGCGATGCAGTCCGTTGCAACGCATTGACGATACCCGACAAGAACACGATTCTTTTCAACGACTGGGAGATTGTCTTTGGGCTAAGGCTGACAATTAACCAGAGCATTCTTCTCAAAATTGTGAAAACCTCCATGGAGTTGTTTTTGATAAAATGAGTCTTTGTGCATATACATAAATCTGAGCATTTATATCTGTGTGATATATTAATTGGGGAATATTGGTTATTGGTTATGACAATTGTTTTGAGTACTTGGATGATGATTGAACTGATAAATAATTATATGATAATAGTTGATTAATGCTGATAGCATGAATATGGTATGATCTATCTGTATGATATAGCTATTTGTGTTATCTCTGTGCTACCATGTTGGTATTGGTGTAGGTGATCTCACCTCTTTGTTATATTATTTTGTTGTGTCTGTACTGTTAAAATCAAATAATAGAAGGATCGAGTTGTCTTAGACATAACGGGCGATGGATACTCTGAGATTGGTGATAACAATAAGGAATGGACATTCAGGACTCGAAGATGTGCAGTGTTGATAAAGGAACAGATGTCTGATGCATCAAGATGGACAGAAAAAGGAATAAGTATGTTAAAGTTTCTCGTTAGTGTTGTACCGTGCTATTAAGTAGGACCCGTCATGGGGTTTGCTACTGTAAAAAAAAAAATAAGTTTGTTAATTTTATATTTCACTTTAAATTGTGATATTAATTGGTGTCAATATTGCATAATGAATAGTTGAAATATGATTTTCAATGTTACCTAATATTTTCAGTAAATTTACGTTTCAGTAAAGAAGAAATTTTAAAACTCATCTTTTATAACTCAAACTTTGTGCGAACTTCTTTTCAGATTATGAGTCGGAAGTCAAACATGTGATGCCCTAGCTAGGGTGTTACATTAGTTGGTATCAGAGCTAGGGTGTTACACCTATAACAGCCTAGCCAGCCATGACAAACGAAAATACAACAAGGATAATCATAGTCATGGAGATAGAGATAAGAAATGAGAAGAAAAAGGAAGAACAAAGCTTAGGGAGATGATCCTTCAAGCTTCAATCCTCCACCAAGGTGAAGAAAGCTTCTAATCTTGGCTATTTCTGCTTCTTTTCTACCCAAAAATCGTAACCCTAGCAACTGAAATCTATTTCTAAATTAACTTTTAAGGAAAAACTAATAGAACAGTATTTATAGATGAAATTAACTTCTGCGTGCCGCGGCCCTCATCTTTGCGCGCCGCGGCCCTCCTCAATTAGGTCACTAGGGCCGCGGCTCTCACTACATGTGTGCCGCGGCCCTGAAGCCTTGGGTTGAAGTACTGGAATGCTGCTGATGCACCAAGCGTCACGGCCCTCTAAGCTAGGACACTCCATAGGCTTTTCCATCCATAGGCTTTTCCACCCTATGCTGGGTCTTTACTTGCATCAAATTATCCATTTTGAGCCCACCTACAATTAAGAATTTTTCACCCAGTTAAGCTTAAGTGCATAATCTACTTAATTCATCAATGAATTGGAAAGATTTTCTCAAAAGCAGAATGAAAAAAATTAATCATGAAATTGAATGAAAATAAAGCCATAGTCTTCCATTCATGTCTCAAAACAAGGACTAAGCAATCAAAACACACACATATAGGGGCAGAAATAACTACATTCAAGGAGTTATCACATTTGTGGCTAGTGTTGTCTGTGTATATATATATATGGGTTTAAGTTTTTCCGCATTCTCTCAAGGCTTTCTATAATTACTCAGTTGCGATTATGAATATATGTTAGTATGCAGTATATATAAGTGATGTCTCTAGTACTAGTTATCTTTATATATATCAGTATATTTAGGATATATCTAGATATCTGTATTAGGATGTTACAGAAACCATACTTTTCTGGTGGTTTATGAACGCGAGAACTGCATCGTAGAGGGGTTGGTTCTGGAGCATGTACTGGATCAGCATCCAGGGAGTGATCTTAAAGGGGCCCATGAGGTTCTGATGACTGATTTGGAGTGACATTATTACGTCTTTGGTACGTTAAGAGAGGTTTTGATGATGGTGGTCCTGTAGGAGAGTTAGAAAATAATGGCAAAATATAAATTGAAGAAGAGAAAGGGTCATGGTGAGTTGCAAAAAAATATTTATTTTCTTGAAAGATGACATTTCTAGAGACTCGAATCTGACATAGATTAGGATCATAGCATAGAAAACCTTTTTGGTGAGCAGAGTATCCAAGAAAGGCACATTAATTCAACATATTGAGCGGTGAACTTAGTGCTTTCTTGGGGAGGAAAATGGACGTAACACACACAACCAAATGTGTGAAGATTAGAATAAGTGGGTGGGTGACCAAATAACCGAGTGAAAGGAGAGTCGCTGTTTAATGATGGAGAGAGTAAACGGTTAATAAGGTGGACAACAGTGGAGAAAGCTTCACACCAGAACCGAGATGACACAGAATACTCCAACAAAAAAGTATGGACAACATCAAGCAGATGGTGATTTTTTCTTTCAGCTACCCTATTTCATTAGGGAGTTGAAAGGCATGACCTTTGAGATACAATACCATTAGTTTGCAAGAATTCCTGAAATAAATAAGATGTGTACTCCCCTCCATTGTCAAAGCGAAGAATTTTAATTTTTGAAGAAATTTGGGTCTGAATATAAGCGTGAAAGAATTTAAAAGTAGAGAATACTTCGCTTTTAGAGCATAGAGAATAAATCCATGTGAAATGAATATAATTGTCAATAAAAGTGACAAAGTACTTGTAATTAGCATGAGATATAACAAGTGTCATCCCCCATAAATCACTATGGATCATATCAAAAGGTTATCCCACATTCGATTAATGATATGGAAAATGTAGAATTTTACTTTTGCCAAGTTTACAAGAAATGCAATAAAAGTGAATAGCACTAAGAGATGAAGATTCTTAATTTCTTAGGAAACCAGATTTCAACAAGTCATGAAGTACATTTGAATTTGGATATCCAAGAAGCTTATGCCACGTTTAGTAATCAATATTAGTAGAATTACAATAAAAAAGGCATTGAACGACATGGAGACAAAGAGAAATGGATTGGAAAAAAGCATCCAACTTTATGCCCCTTCGCGATCATCTTCCCTATGTGTTGATCTTGCACAAGACAACTAGATTTTAAGAATTCTACCCAACAATCATTGTCAACTAACTGATCAACAAAAATAAGATTACTGGTGAGACCAGGAGAGATAAAGACATCAGTTAGAGATGAAGAAATATCACTAATGGTTGTGATAGGTAAATGTTTTCTATCAATAGTATGAATCTTGAGATTTCCAGAATATTTGGTGACATTAGTAAGGAATTGAGCATTGTTTGTCATATGGTGGGAAGCCCTAGAATCAAAGTACCAAGGAAAAGAGGTAGAAAAGGATTTACTTGAGAGTCCTAAAGCAGAGAATGTTGAAATGATCATTTGTTGAACTATTTCAGGAGTCAAAGTTTGAATAGGTGCAGGAGTAGTTTATTGCACAAAAGTTGTATTTGTAGAACTATTGGGAATAGAAGAACCAATCGAGGCAGTAAAGGTTGTGGTAGATCTCCTGGGTGGTCTTGTTGGACATTAATTTTTTAATAATATGTCCATTTTTTTTGCAATAACTGCAAAATTTTTTGGGATAGGATGAAGCAAAGTGTCCAAAGCCTTTGCAACAAAAACATTGAACAACGCTCATGTCCCATCCTCTTGGCTTGCCTTGTGCTGCTTACGCCACTGGAACATAGGAGATTTTTTTGTTGTTCCATGGTTGTTTGAATGAGAAAGCGTTGTTATTCACGAAACACATCATCGAGGGATGCATCTAGTGAGGGTACAGGGTCTCGGTTCATGAGATTGGACCGAATACCTTCAAAGTCAGATCTCAGTTTCATAAGAAATTGATCTCGTTTAGTAGTTTCATGAACTGATTGTACAGAACTAAGACCTTCAAGAGTCAAGTTTTCATAGACTATGTCAAAGTATTCGGCCCAAAGATTCATGAAGTGAAAGTAAAACTCAGATATGGAGAGTCTGTCCTGCTAAAAAATTGTGATTTCATGTTCAAGTTGGAATCTTCGAGCAATGTTATTCTGATTGTAGATTTTCTTCAGGTAGGCCCACATATCAGTTGCAGTCTTGAAGGGTCGAAGATTGAGAACGATGTTGGGATCAACAGAGCCTATGATCTATGCCATGACTTGAGCATCTTTTACCTCCCACTTGGCATGTTCATCCTCGTGTGTGTCTTTGTTAGGAGTAGGGTTGTTGCCATCAATATGACCCCAAAGGTCCTTACCTTTGACAAATATCTGGAATTGGAATGCCCAGGCTGAGTAGTTTTTACCATTAAGATGAACCAATAAGATGTTATATTATTCCGCAAACATGAGGCTAAGAAAAGATGGTTCACGAAGAACCAATTCTGGACTAGGAATGATCCAAAAAATGACCAAGAAGAACAGAGTCTGAACTAAGACTGAGCTGAGAAGAAGAAAAACAGGACAAGAAACGTGGAGTTTTTGGCTAGGCTAGGCTAGGCTAGGATCGTAAGCCGCTCTGGTACCATGTTAAACTCAGAAAAGTGAAGGCAAAGTTTTATATTATTTTCTATTTCTAGAATGTTTACAATGGCAGAATATATAGAGGAAACTGCTATACATTAAATGTCCTTAGAAGATAAGTAATAAATTAATAAAACACTAAATACAATATCTACACTAAAAACGTGGAAACAAGACCAAGAGGCCACCATCCAACAACTGGCCACCATCCAACAGTTGGCCTTAACATTCCCCCTCAACACACACTTTGAACAGAGAATTTCCCAATCAATTCCGTTGACACAAATCATTATACTAGTTACACATATACATGCTAATAATTATACAGATACACTAATACTTTCTTTCTTTCTTTTTGTATATAAGGTTTTTTCTGCAAAAAAAAAAATAATAATAAGAGTGTTACTTTATAAATTAAAAATTACAAAACAATACTACTATAATGCAAAATGAACTAATTTATTAGAACAAATACAACATCACCTACCTAGCACTATGATCACATGGTTTCATAACATTTACGTGACATACGTGGTTTTACCAGAATCTCAAGAGGAGTAGCTTTTTCGTTGGACAATCCAAGTTTTTCAGTCATATCAATTGGTTCACTAGATGGAGTTAAGATTTCAAAGGAGTGCAAAAAATTAGCCAGAGTTAAATAAATCATCTGAAGTCCAAATGATATTCCAGGACATATCCTTCTGCCGCTTCCAAAAGGTAACAACTCAAAATGAAGACCCCTAACATCAACCTCTTTGTGAGTAGTAAGAAACCTTTCTGGCTTGAACTCCAATGGATCTGGCCAAATACTAGGATCTGTGTGGATCTTCTTCAGGTTTGTGATTAGTCGAGTTCCCTTTTTGACATAATAGCCACCCAAAGTGCAATCTTCTGTGAATTCACGAGGCCCTGAGAGAGGGACTGGTGGATACAACCTTAGTGTCTCTTTGACTATAGCTTGAAGGTATACCAGCTTATTTATATTTGACTCACTTATGAATCTCTCTTTCCCAATTTGAGTATCAAGTTCTTCTTTTGCTTTTTCTAATGTAAGAGGATTTCTCAATAGCAAACACATTGCCCATGTAAGGGTAACAGTAGTTGTGTCAGTTCCTCCCAAAATTAACGCCTGCAAATTAAGTACAACTAAAATTCCATAAGTACAACTAAAATTAAGTTCAGGTTTAAAAACAAATCCTAGTCAAGCTTTTGTAAATCAAGAAATACAGCAAATAGAAATGTTGTTAGCACCTCAAGATTTTGTTGTAATTTTTACACCATTTGAATATCTGTACAGGGATTGATCTATTTCTTGTATCAACTCCGATTTTTTCGTCACATTTTTCTCTCACATCACTTTTTATATTATTCTTCATATCATTAATCACATCATTTTTTCTTTATCATTTTATCTTACTTAATCACAATTATTAAAAAGTGTAATAAAAAGTTACGTAAGATAGAAAATGATATGAGAACATCATTTTCCTTCTTGTATAAAGACTCATATTTTGCAAATCGGGCCAATCCCATTAAAAGAAGGTACTAATAAAAAAGAAATGGTATATAAAAGGTTTTGATATGCAAATAAGATTTCAGAACAATATAAATTCTTACATGTTTTTCACAAGAAAATGTTGTTACTGTGTACCATTCAATGTTCACCAACTCAGCGATGTGAGCTATTATTGTCTTTCAATTTATTTATTTTTTAATGTCATAATTGAAGTGTTGAACATTGAATAATATAGAAAAACAACTTTTTTTTTAAAATACATAAGGATTTCTCTTGGAACAAAAAAGGAATAGGAAAATCCGTTGTTGAAGAAGGGAAGTAAAAATATAATTTTCCTAGGAGCACCATGTTCTATATCTAAGAGTAATAATATTTGTACATAAAAAATTCAACATTATTTTTAGATCTCTTTATTTTTAGATAATAAAATTAATAAGAAAACTACACATTTCAACACACTTTTTTTCTATCTTTGCTTTATCGAGTGATGTTAGTGTAGACTCGGGTTTACAGTGAAATCTTATACGTAACATCATATCCACCATTGAATATGTACTTATTTATAATGTAAAATTATATTTTGAATTGTAGATATGTTATCACATATAGAGTTTATTGTAAATCCGAATCTATATTAATATTATTGAATTTTACTAAATAAGTTTGATGTATAGTTGATGTAAAATTTTTTGATGTGTGAATAACGTTACTCTACATCTAAATACATACCAATATTGTGGCTTTGATTATGGTATCAGCATCACACTCATCAATCGTTGCTCCATCAAGCACTGAAATCATCACGTCTACGAAGTCTTGATCACGTTTAACCTTTTCATCCAAAGCCCTGTTCTGGTGGTGCTCCTCTAACCACTCACCTAAAATCTTGTCCAATTCCTTAGCAGTTTCTTTTATGGCCTTCTCATATCCCCCAAAATCAAACCATCTCAGATAAGGAATGGCATCTGCCACCGTGAATACTCCCATCAAATGCATGAACTCCCTTAAAGCTTTCAGACACCTTTGTGCTTCTTTCTCGTCAACCACAGCTGCAGCACCAAAATATTTTTTCCCAACAACCATTCTAAGAACAATGTTGAGTGACAACTGAGCGAACCACTGCTTCAGATCCACCAAAACATAGCTAGACTCGTTTGTTCTACTGGACCAAACATTAAATAGCTCTTTAATCGAAGTTTGAACTTCAGAGACACGAACATGGCCTAGTAGCTCAACTCGGCGATTGGATAGGATCTCTAAAGTTGCAATCTTACGCAGTTGGCGCCAGTATGGACCATAGGGTGCAAAAGCAAACATGGCTTGGTTGTAGGTCATATGTTCAACAGCAACAAGCTTGGGGCGAGAGGAAACGACCATGTCGTTTGTGGTGAAGCATTCCTTAGCCATTTCCCAATTGCTGAGTACCAAAGCACGTGTGGCACCAAGCTTGATGGTGAAAATGGGTCCATACTTGTCAGCTATGGCACCCAAGGTTAAATGGGGTGTTTGTGTACCACTCAACAGTTGGAGGTGACCAAGTATAGGCCAAGCACCTGCCACTGTGGGAGGTTCTCTAACATGAGCATCTTTCGAGGGACGATAAAGAAACAAACGCAAGAAGATTAGAGAAAGGAGTGCAATTGCAATGGCGTTTAGGCAAATTAGAAGTAAATCCATTTAAGGTTGTATATTGCTGGGCCTGCTGGAGAGATTTGTTTGGCTTGGATGTTGTTGTGGATGTATAGCTCTTTTGAGTAGAGATATGTCTAGATGCAGGGTTTTTATAAGGGATTTGAATTTTTTTTATGTCATTTTTTTTATATAGTGAAGTAAAAGATAGAAATAAATACTAAAATAAATAAATAAATTATAAATTATGACTGAGACTTATTAATAAATATTTTTGTATTTATTTTTCTCTTTCACTTGATCACATAAGAAAAAGTATGAATAATGACACTTTTGAGATTGAGAAAGTTATTTGCACTTTTTTTCTATATCAAACATTTACACTTTTTTAAAAAAATAATATTGAAAAATATATTTCCATCATTTTTCTTATTTAAAGAAAAATGTAATATTTTTATGTAAAAAAAAAAGGTGTACGAATACAAAACTCGAATTACAATAGAAAAATTAAGAGAGAGAATGGATCATTCTAAACTCAATCTAAAATTATGATTATGAAATTTATTTTTTCAAAATATTTTCTTTACACTATTACTATCTTGATTGGGAATAAAATGAGAAAGAATGTTAAAATATATATCTTTTATTTTTTAACAAAAAAAAGTGATGTAAAAAATATAATAAAAATAATATGTCGATAGTATTATTGTATAATTATTTTAGGATCAAACTTAGTATTTATATAATAAATAATTTTGTTATTTGAATACTTATAATATAATATTCAACTAACACTTATTTTATATTAATATTCGGTATATTTATTTTACATCATAATATAGTATATATTAATATTCACCTATTTTTACATTCACATATAATATTTATATGAAAAAGTATTTGATAAAGACTTTTTTTATATAGCAAAATGCCAAAATTCCAAAACCCAAAAGGCTCCAATCAATCAAATCTTTTTTTGGGCCAAATAATCAATCAAATCATGAGACTAGACAAAGTCCAACATGGCCCAGTGGACGAAACCTGTGGTATTGAGATGTCACCAAGGAATTAAGGGCTCGTTTGGTGGCCAGGATAAGGAAGGTAGGATAGGATAAGCTATCATATCCTACTTTAATCAATAGTTTGGTGAACCAATAGGATAGGATATGGTTATCATATCAGCTTATCCTATCCTACTCACTAGTTAAAATTTTATCATAGGGGTGAGGCTGGGTTAGAAGTAAATAGGATAGGATATCATTTTTCTTTTTCACTCCAGCCCTCCATCATAAACACCACCCATCCACCGTCCCAACCGAGACCACCATGGTCCAATCTCTCACCTCCATAACCAATGTTCAACCTCTACCCAAACAAACCTCTACATCTCAGCCACCAAGCCCAGAATCACCGACCGCCACTGCTGTTTTCGCTACTGCTGTCGCAGATCCATCCATATCGCGCACCAACACCGTGAGCCGCCGTAGGGTCGCTCCTCTGCCGCGTCGCGCCTCCACGTCGCAGATCCGAGGCCACCATCGTTATCCATGCACCATTCGTGCTACCTGAGACCACTCCTTCACCGCGAATCAGCCACCTCTTCACGCAGCAGTTGTAGCAACCCAAGCACCATGCCTCCCTCTAAGTCTTTAGTCACACACAAATAGCTCTATCTCTTTTGTCTCTCTGTTTCTTGCTTTCATTTTTATTCTATCTATTTTATGTAATTTTTTATATAATTTTTTATAATTTAAATGTATAAAATGTTAAAAAAAATTAATTTTTTAAAAAATATGTAATTCTGATATAAAGGTAAATTTGTCATTTACATATAATTTATATCATATTTTGATAATATCTGATTTATATCAAACACAAGGCAAGATAATATAATACTATCCTGTTGGTTATCTAGTGGACATCAAACATCAGATAGGATAACAGTTTATCCTGCTCATATCCTATCCTACTCTTATCTTGCTCTCTTATCCTATCCGTTCTTATCCTATCCTGACCACCAAACGAACCCTAAATGTATGCAGCATGATAATGAGAGGAAAAAAAATGATGAGAAAAGGATAAGTTAAGCTATTTACACACTTGTTCCAAAACAAAAAAATTAGTATTTCAATAATAATATTTTTATCACAAATAATATATATATTTTTTTCATATTTTTTTAATATCATTTATTATATTTATTTATTTTTATTATTTTTTTCACTTAATTATAATTATTAAAAAATATATAAATAATAATATACTTTTAAAAAGAGATATAAGACTATCATTATTTTTAGTATTTACAGAAAAAGTGAGCCGTGAATGCGATGAGTCGATGACTAAGTGAGAGAAAAAAAAAATGGTGAGACGAAAAGTAGAATGGAAAGAAATTTGCTTCGTGTAATTAAGCAAAAAGACTATGAAGGATAGGATAAGATGCAGTGTACCAGCGTGAAAGAGACCACGCCGTTGAGTGCAATTCACTTATTCTTATTTTCAAATTTGGCTGCCTAATTTGGTTTATTATATATATTGTTGATATTTTAGTATATATTTAAAAGAAGTTTTTAGTTTGGGACTAACCTATTCTTTTACTATTTGACTTAGTCAATGACAGAAAGTTTGGCCGTAACTTTCTGTTTAGCTTTTTTCTTAATTTTTGGCGATGAACGTTAAAGGTAATGTTCTTATTTTCTAAAACAGAAAAAAAATGTTCATATATATTTTATTATAAAATTATGAAAGCTCTCTTTTAGAGTTAATTTTATTTTTTAAGAGAAAGACAGAGAATACACTCCAAATATGTTCATATTCTTTTTTATAATAAAATCATGGAAGCTCTCTTTTAGAGTTAATTTTGTTTTTTGAGAGAAAGACAGAGAATACACTATAAATTCGAATAATATTCTTGTGTGCAAGAAATATTGATATAGAGAGAGTTTTTAGGCTGTTTTATCCTGAGCGCAACATTATTGATACACTGCTTGCACCGAAAGAGGCAGAGTCACGAATCGTCTTAAAAAGAACGACCTAGTTCGTGACTTAACCCATAATTCTCAAGTTTTTTGTCAATAATTTTTTCTTTTCAAATTTCGAAGTAATATCTTTTACAATTTTAAGACGTATTTTTATTCTACCATGGAGATTGAAAATAAGTCTGCTGCTAATACTGATAACAACAACAATAAACCTTTCAAGTTCGAAGGTCTATTTTTTAAGAGATGGAAAAGTAAGATGTTCTTTTATATTACTACGAAAAAGGTTGTTTCTTCTCTCACTATACTAATCCTGGACAAGTTGATCCACCTACTACTGAAAAAACAAAAGAAATTGAAAATTGGGAAAATGATGACTTTATGTGCAAGGATTTTATTTTGATTACTCTGAGTGATGAACTATATGATTATTATTCTTCGTTTAAGACTGCTAAGGATGTTTGGGATTCTTTGCAAAAGAAATATGATACTGAAGAGGCTGGGTCAAAGAAATATGTTGTTAATCGCTATATGAAGTATCAAATGGTTGAAGACAAATATGTTGTTTCCCAATCCCATGAACTCCAGAAAATTACTCATGAAATTTTATCTAAAAGTATGCAGATTGATGAACAGTTTCAGGTTGCTGTGATGATTGACAACTGCCACCAAGCTAAAATAATTTCAAGAATGATTTGCACCACAAATCGAAGGAGTTTTCGATGGAAAGCCTGATCTTCAAACTCAGGGTTGAGGAGGAGGCTCAGAAATAAGATTCGAATGATGATGTTTTTGTTGTTTCAAACAACAACAATAAAACTCTAGCACACTTGAAGCCAAACAGGAAGAATATGAAGCAGAACCATAACCAGAACCAAAACCAAAACCAAAGGTATAACCAGAATAAGAACATAAACAACTAGAACTAGAACAGGAACAACAACGGACCCCCTTTAAGGCAGCAAACACACAATAACAATCAGTTTATGTGTTATGCTTGCAATATACTTGGTCACATGGCTCGAAATTGTAAGAATCGTCATCCTACAATTCAGGCTAATGTGATTGAGGAGGAGCCACTTATGGCTATGATTACTGAAATCAATATGATTTCTAGTTCTAAAGAGTGGTGGGCAAATTCAGGCATAGCTCGCCATGTGTGCCATGATCGTTCCTTATTCAAGACTTATTCTAAAGTCAATGATGTGAAAGTGTTGTTGGGTGATTCCCACACCACTAAGATGGCTGGAACTAGTACTGTGGAATTGAAGTTTACTTCCAGAAAGACACTCCTTCTAAAGGATATCTTGCATACTTTAGAAAATGAGAAAGAATCTTATTTCTAGTTTTCTACTTAACAAGACTGGGTTTGTTCAAAACATTGGTTCTGATTAGTATGTCATCACCAAAAATGGATCATTTGTTGGTAAGGGTTATGCTTGTGATGGTATGTTCAAGCTGAAAGTTGAGATGAATAAAATTGCATCTTCTTCTTATATTGTTAGTAATTTTAATGTTTGGCATGCTAGACTTTATCATGTTAATAAAAGGCTAATTAAAAATATGAGTAATTTAAGTATTATTCCTAAAGTACAACTAAAGGACTATGATAAATGTGAATCATTGATATGCATAAAATACACTAAGAGCAAGTACACTCTATCATATATTAATATAGGACTTAAGTCCCAGTTGTCGATCTTACGAGGAATAAGATGTAATTATTAGATTCGCTAAATCCTTGGTTATTTAAAGATTCGAAGGTGTGAAGAGAAATTCAAAATAAAATTAAACAACAAATAAAGAAGAAAGATGGAATATTAATCAAATGTAGAAATAAATCACTTAGAAAGAAATTAGGGCACAAGATTCACTTGAGTCTAATTAACCAGAATTTCACTCGTTTATGATGTAACGTAATTCTCTTGCCAAAATCTCTTAATTACTATTGAGTCCCAATGATCATGGATAAATAATATTTTATTCCCAATTAATCACATATTTAGTCATTTAGTTGAATTAATTGGGAATGCATTAAGCCCTAATTCAAGAGATAAACTAACCTAATTGTCATTTCAATTAGTAAAATAAATTGATATTTGGTCATTCACAAATCTAATCATAGGTTTATTATATGAAGATTAATCAATGTGAAGATTAATGCTTGCCCCCATATCACATAATGCTTGGTCCAGAAAATTCTCTCCTATGGCACAAGGGATAGTAAAGCTTCCCGGATCTTTCAGCTTTGGGGGAAGCTTCTGTTGAAAATGGCACTGCATTCCTCAGATAGTGCCACCGTTTCAAACTCACCTAGCCTACGTTTCTTCGACAAAATATCTTTCATGAATTTAACGTAGCTGGGTATCTATTCCAAGGCTTCAGCAAAAGGGATGTTGATATGCAATTTCTTGAAAACTTCCAAGAATTTCTTAAACTGCTCATCCATCTTATGCTTGATTTGCCTACTAGGAAAATGTAGAGGATGTACATAAGGTCTATTCTCCACTTTCTTGCCCTCGGGCTTTCTTTGGACTATACCTTCATCCTTTTCACTTTCCTCAGCTTTCTTGTCCTCCACCTCCTTGTGGTCTATTTCGCCTTGGTCTTGCTTCTCGGCTACTTCATCTTCCAATAATCTAGTCTTTGGATTACCCTCAATGTCTTGGCCACTCCTCAGTAATATGACCTTACAGTCCTCATTCGAGGCACCCTTTGGATTATTCACTGTGTTGCTTGGGAAGGTGCCTGGGGGTCTGTTGTCGATTGCATTCGCCAGCTGTCCCACTTATGTTTCTAATGCTCGCATCGAAGCCGTTTGGCTTTGAATAATGGAATCATTCTTTGCTAAGTGAGCATCTGTCCTTGCCATGTGGGAGTCGATCTTAGTGATGAAAGCATCATTCTTGGCCATCAACTGCATGAACATATCCTCCAAAGCAGGCTTCCTTTCTTGCATTGGCTGTCTCTGTTGAGCTAGGAACCCAGGAAGGTTATACTGACGTTCATTTCCAGGAGTATTGGAGGAGGAAGAAGGTCCTTGGTTGTTTCTCTAGGAGAAATTGGGATGCTTTCTCCATCCTGGATTGTACTGATTTGCATAAGGGTTGTTCTGGGGTGGTCGATAGTTGCTAACATATTGAGCAGATTCCGAAGCAAAAGTGCATCTATCGGTTGCATGATTATCCCTGCATCGGTCACATAGAACAAAAGGGCTTTGATGTGGGCTTGCCCCCAAACTATCCAATTTATTAGCAATTAATGTCACCTGAGCGGAAAGTGATGTGATGGCATCAACATCATGCACTCCAGCTGCTCTTCTTGGGGTACTTCTTGGAGACTACCATTGATAGCTATTGGCCGCCAATTCCTCCAAAAGCTCATAGGCATCATCAAAAGATTTACTCAACAAAGAACCACCGGCTGCAGTATCTACTATTGGACGGTGATGATGTAACAAACCCTTGTGGAAAGAATAAATTTGGTGCCAACGAGGTATCTCATGATGTGGGCACCTTCTTAGAAGATCTTTATATATTTCCCAAGCTTCATGCAGGGATTCGGATTCAGTCTGGCTGAATGAAGTAATATCATTCACCATTTCCGCAGTCTTAGCAGGAGGAAAATATTTGTTCAAGAACTTAGTACACACCTCCGCCCAAGTTGTAATGGATCCTGCTGGAAGAGAATGTAACCAACTTTTGGCTCTATCTCTTAGTGAGAAAGGGAAGAGCCGTAAGCAAATGGCATCGTCAGAAACGCCATTATGCTTGAATGTGTCGCAAATCTCCAGAAAGTTTAAGAGATGCGCATTTGGGTCTTCTTTGGATAAGTCGTCAAACTGTACAGAAGTTTGAATCATTTGGATTATGGCCGGCTTTATCTCAAAAGTATTTGCCCGGATGGCAGGACGTCTGATGCTGGATTGTACATTATCCATTTGAGGAGTAGTAAACTTCCTCAATGGTCTAGAGCAACTATCGTCCTCCAACTGAAGCGTGACATTATCTTCTGCCATCTTTTAATGAATTACCTGAAACAATTAAGATTAAGAAAAAAAAATCAATATGGACTAAAGAAACTTGAACTAGAGATACTTAAATTCGTTGTTTATATTAGCTAATCAAAATTTAAACCGTCAATTCTCCGGCAACAACGCCAAAAACTTGTTCGCTCTTTGCTTACCGTAAGTGCACGGGTCGCACTTGTAGTTTAGCTAGGAGTCAGATATCGTTCCCACGAGGAAAAAACGTTAAATTAAGTGCTAAGTATAAACCAATAATTCAAATACTTCTATTCAAGGACTTATAAATTAGAGTATTCATGTATTTGTTAATTATAAGAACTTAAAAACTATTAAATTAAAGTGAGAGTTGATATTTCAAGAATAGGGATTCCTTTTTCACTTCCTATTTTAATTGATAACAAGTAATCCTTATGAACAATATAAACGAAATGACTAGGTTAGCTTGGGAATCACAATTAGTTAAAAGCCTATGTCTAGGTTAATTAACCCCACTTCCATTACCTAATTCACTATGTTTCCATGAGAACTAGAGTAAATCCACTCATTAAGATCTATTCCCAACTAATTATTATGCATGGTCAATAGGTATATTCTTATCCTATTAACGAATCATCGCATCCAACCCAATTAAATGAAACAGAACATGCATCAATCATACACTTGATCTTAAACCTAAATTCCTATGTTTAGGTTCATTAGATTTAAACAAATCAATTGAAAGTTGATCAGACTATCAAAGCATTAAGTACAATATAACTGAACAAAAGCCAAATCATGTATATAACTCAAAGGATTACAAGTTTAATCAACATCCATAGGAATATCCAAAGAAAAACCCTATAACAGCCTAGCCAGCCATGACAAACAAAAATACAACAAGGATAATCATAGCCATGGAGATAGAGATAAGAAAGGAGAAGAAAAAGGAAGAACAAAGCTTAGGGAGATGATCCTTTAAGCTTCAATCCTCCACCAAGGTGAAGAAAGCTTCTAATCTTAGCTATTTCTGCTTCTTTTCTACCCAAAAATCGTAACCCTAGCAGCTGAAATCTATTTCTAAATTAATTTTTAAGGAAAAACTAATAGTACAGTATTTATAAATGAAATTAACTTCTGCGTGCCGCGACCCTCATCTTTGCGCGTCGCGGCCCTCCTCAACTAGGTCACTAGGGTCGCGGCTCTCACTACATGTGTGCCGCGGCCTTGAAGCCTTGGGTTGAAGTACTAGAATGCTGCTGATGCACCAAGCAGCACGGCCCTCTAAGCTAGGACACTCCATAGGCTTTTCCATCTATAGGATTTTCCACCCTATGCTGGGTCTTTACTTGCATCAAATTATCCATTTTGAGCCCACCTACAATTAAGAATTTTTCACCCAGTTAAGCTTAAGTGCATAATCTACTTAATTCATCAATGAGTTGGAAAGATTTTCTCAAAAGCAGAACGGAAAAAATTAATCATGAAATTGAGTGAGAATAAAGTCATAGTCTTCCATTCATGCCTCAAAACAAGGACTAAGCAATCAAAACACACACATATAGGGGCAGAAATAACTACATTTCAAGGAGTTATCACATTTGTGGCTAGTGTTGTCTGTGTATATATATATATGGGTTTAAGTTTTTTCGCATTCTCTCAAAGCTTTCTATAATTACTCAGTTGCGATTATGAATATATGTTAGTATGTAGTATATATAAGTGATGTCTCTAGTACTAGTTATCTTTATATATCTCTGTATATCTAGGATATATCTAGATATCTGTATTAGGATGTTACAGAAACCATACTTTTCTGGTGGTTTATGAACGCGAGAACTGCGTCGTAGAGGGGTTGGTTCTGGAGCATGTACTGGATCAGCATCCAGGGAGTGATCTTGAAGGGGCACATGAGGTTCTAATGACTGATTTGGATTGACATTATTACGTCTTTGGTACGTTAAGAGAGGTTTTGATGATGGTGGTCCTGTAGGAGAGTTAGAAAATAATGGCAAAATATAAATTGAAGAAGAGAAAGGGTCATGGTGAGTTGCAAAAAAATATTTATTTTCTTGAAAGATGACATTTCTAGAGACTCGAATCTGACATAGATTAGGATCATAGCATAGAAAACCTTTTTGGTGAGCAGAGTATCCAAGAAAGGCACATTAATTCAACATATTGAGCGGTGAACTTAGTGCTTTCTTGGGGAGGAAAATGGACGTAACACACACAACCAAATGTGTGAAGATTAGAATAAGTGGG
Organism: Ormosia semicastrata; assembly: GCA_029884595.1. Classification (NCBI taxonomy): domain Eukaryota; kingdom Viridiplantae; phylum Streptophyta; class Magnoliopsida; order Fabales; family Fabaceae; genus Ormosia; species Ormosia semicastrata. The sequence goes on along the minus strand of JAQQTO010000021.1, from coordinate 4,723,200 downwards.
TGGGTGACCAAATAACCGAGTGAAAGAAGAGTCACTGTTTAATGATGGAGAGAGTAAACGGTTAATAAGGTGGACAACAGTGGAGAAAGCTTCACACCAGAACCGAGATGACACAGAATACTCCAACAAAAAAGTACGGACAACATCAAGCAGATGGTGATTTTTTCTTTCAGCTACCCTATTTCATTAGGGAGTTGAAGGGCATGACCTTTGAGATACAATACCATTAGTTTGCAAGAATTCCTGAAATAAATAAGATGTGTACTCCCCTCCATTGTCAAAGCGAAGAATTTTAATTTTTGAAGAAATTTGGGTCTGAATATAAGCGTGAAAGAATTGAAAAGTAGAGAATACTTTGCTTTTAGAGCATAGAGAATAAATCCATGTGAAATAACTATAATTGTCAATAAAAGTGACAAAGTACTTGTAATTAGCATGAGATATAACAAGTGTCATCCCCCATAAATCACTATGGATCATATCAAAAGGTTATCCCACATTCGATTAATGAGATGGAAAATTACTTTTGCCAAGTTTACAAGAAATGCAATAAAAGTGAATAGCACTAAGAGATGAAGATTCTTAATTTCTTAGGAAACCAGATTTCAACAAGTCATGAAGTACATTTGAATTTGGATATCCAAGAAGCTTATGCCACGTTTAGTAATCAATATTAGTAGAATTACAATAAAAAAGGCATTGAACGACATGGAGACAAAGAGAAATGGATTGGAAAAATGCATCCAACTTTATGCCCCTTCGCGATCATCTTCCCTATGTGTTGATCCTGCACAAGACAACTAGATTTTAAGAATTCTACCCAACAATCATTGTCAACTAACTGATCAACAAAAATAAGATTACTGGTGAGACCATGAGAGATAAAGACATCAGTTGGAGATGAAGAAATATCACTAATGGTTGTGATAGGTAAATGTTTTCTATCAATAGTATGAATCTTGAGATTTCCAGAATATTTGGTGACATTAGTAAGGAATTGAGCATTGTTTGTCATATGGTGGGAAGCCCTAGAATCAAAGTACCAAGGAAAAGAGGTAGAAAAGGATTTACTTGAGAGTCCTAAAGCAGAGAATGTTGAAATGATCATTTGTTGAACTATTTCAGGAGTCAAAGTTTGAATAGGTGCAAGAGCAGTTTATTGCACAAAAGTTGTATTTGTAGAACTACTGGGAATAGAAGAACCAACCGAGGCAGTAAAGGTTGTGGTAGATCTCCTGGGTGGTCTTGTTGGACATTAATTTTTTAATAATATGTCCATTTTTTTTGCAATAACTGCAAAATTTTTTGGGATAGGATGAAGCAAAGTGTCCAAAGCCTTTGCAACGAAACATTGAACAACGCTCATGTCTCATCCTCTTGGCTTGCCTTATGCTGCTTACGCCACTGGAACATAGGAGATTTTTTGTTGTTCCATGGTTGTTTGAATGAGAAAGCGTTGTTATTCAGGAAGCACATCATCGAGGGATGCATCTAGTGAGGGTACAGGGTCTCGGTTCATGAGATTGGACCGAATACCTTCAAAGTCAGATCTCAGTTTCATAAGAAATTGATCTCGTTTAGTAGTGTCAAGATCTGATTGTACAGAACTAAGACCTTCAAGAGTCAAGTTTTCATAGACTATGTCAGAGTATTCAGCCCAAAGATTCATGAAGTGAAAGTAAAACTCAGATATGGAGAGTCTGTCCTGCTGAAAAATTGTGATTTCATGTTCAAGTTGGAATCTTCGAGCAATGTTATTCTGACTGTAGATTTTCTTCAGGTAGGCCCACATATCAGTTGCAGTCTTAAAGGGTCGAAGATTGAGAACGATGTTGGGATCAACAGAGCCTATGATCTATGCCATGGCTTAAGCTTTTTTTACCTCCCACTTGGCATGTTCATCCTCGTGTGTTTCTTTGTTAGGAGCAGGGTTGTTGCCATCAATATGACCCCAAAGGTCCTTACCTTTGACAAATATCTGGAATTGGAATGCCCAAGCTGAGTAGTTCTTACCATTAAGATGAACCGATAAGATGTTATATTATTCCGCAAACATGAGGCTAAGAAAAGATGGTTCACGAAGAACCAATTCTGGACTAGGAATGATCCAAAAAATGACCAAGAAGAACAGAGTTTGAACTAAGACAGAGCTGAGAAGAAGAAAAACAGGACAAGAAACGTGGAGTTTTTGGCTAGGCTAGGCTAGGATCGTAAGCCGCTCTGGTACCATGTTAAACTCAGAAAAGTGAAGGCACAGTTGTATATTATTTTCTATTTCTAGAATGTTTACAATGGCAGAATATATAGAGGAAACTGTATACATTAAATGTCCTTATAAGATAAGCAATAAATTAATAAAACACTAAATACAATATCTACACTAAAAACGTGGAAACAAGACCAAGAGGCCACCGTCCAACAACTGGCCACCATCCAACAGTTGGCCTTAACATTCCCCCTCAACACACACTTTGAACAGAGAATTTCTCAATCAATTTCGTTGACACAAATCATTATACTAGTTACACATATACATGCTAATAATTATACAGATACACTAATACTTTCTTTCTTTCTTTTTGTATATAAGGTTTTTTCTGCAAAATAATAATAATAATAAGAGTGTTACTTTATAAATTAAAAATTACAAAACAATACTACTATAATGCAAAATGAACTAATTTATTAGACCAAATACAACATCACCTACCTAGCACTATGATCACATGGTTTCATAACATTTAGGTGACATACGTGGTTTTACCAGAATCTCAAGAGGAGTAGCTTTTTCGTTGGACAATCCAAGTTTTTCAGTCATATCAATTGGTTCACTAGATGGAGTTAAGATTTCAAAGGAGTGCAAAAAATTAGCCAGAGTTAAATAAATCATCTGAAGTCCAAATGATATTCCAGGACATATCCTTCTGCCGCTTCCAAAAGGTAACAACTCAAAATGAAGACCCCTAACATCAACCTCTTTGTGAGTAGTAAGAAACCTTTCTGGCTTGAACTCCAATGGATCTGGCCAAATACTAGGATCTGTGTGGATCTTCTTCAGGTTTGTGATTAGTCGAGTTCCCTTTTTGACATAATAGCCACCCAAAGTGCAATCTTCTGTGAATTCACGAGGCCCTGAGAGAGGGACTGGTGGATACAACCTTAGTGTCTCTTTGACTATAGCTTGAAGGTATACCAGCTTATTTATATTTGACTCACTTATGAATCTCTCTTTCCCAATTTGAGTATCAAGTTCTTCTTTTGCTTTTTCTAATGTAAGAGGATTTCTCAATAGCAAACACATTGCCCATGTAAGGGTAACAGTAGTTGTGTCAGTTCCTCCCAAAATTAACGCCTGCAAATTAAGTACAACTAAAATTCCATAAGTACAACTAAAATTAAGTTCAGGTTTAAAAACAAATCCTAGTCAAGCTTTTGTAAATCAAGAAATACAGCAAATAGAAATGTTGTTAGCACCTCAAGATTTTGTTGTAATTTTTACACCATTTGAATATCTGTACAGGGATTGATCTATTTCTTGTATCAACTCCGATTTTTTCGTCACATTTTTCTCTCACATCACTTTTTATATTATTCTTCATATCATTAATCACATCATTTTTTCTTTATCATTTTATCTTACTTAATCACAATTATTAAAAAGTGTAATAAAAAGTTACGTAAGATAGAAAATGATATGAGAACATCATTTTCCTTCTTGTATAAAGACTCATATTTTGCAAATCGGGCCAATCCCATTAAAAGAAGGTACTAATAAAAAAGAAATGGTATATAAAAGGTTTTGATATGCAAATAAGATTTCAGAACAATATAAATTCTTACATGTTTTTCACAAGAAAATGTTGTTACTGTGTACCATTCAATGTTCACCAACTCAGCGATGTGAGCTATTATTGTCTTTCAATTTATTTATTTTTTAATGTCATAATTGAAGTGTTGAACATTGAATAATATAGAAAAACAACTTTTTTTTTAAAATACATAAGGATTTCTCTTGGAACAAAAAAGGAATAGGAAAATCCGTTGTTGAAGAAGGGAAGTAAAAATATAATTTTCCTAGGAGCACCATGTTCTATATCTAAGAGTAATAATATTTGTACATAAAAAATTCAACATTATTTTTAGATCTCTTTATTTTTAGATAATAAAATTAATAAGAAAACTACACATTTCAACACACTTTTTTTCTATCTTTGCTTTATCGAGTGATGTTAGTGTAGACTCGGGTTTACAGTGAAATCTTATACGTAACATCATATCCACCATTGAATATGTACTTATTTATAATGTAAAATTATATTTTGAATTGTAGATATGTTATCACATATAGAGTTTATTGTAAATCCGAATCTATATTAATATTATTGAATTTTACTAAATAAGTTTGATGTATAGTTGATGTAAAATTTTTTGATGTGTGAATAACGTTACTCTACATCTAAATACATACCAATATTGTGGCTTTGATTATGGTATCAGCATCACACTCATCAATCGTTGCTCCATCAAGCACTGAAATCATCACGTCTACGAAGTCTTGATCACGTTTAACCTTTTCATCCAAAGCCCTGTTCTGGTGGTGCTCCTCTAACCACTCACCTAAAATCTTGTCCAATTCCTTAGCAGTTTCTTTTATGGCCTTCTCATATCCCCCAAAATCAAACCATCTCAGATAAGGAATGGCATCTGCCACCGTGAATACTCCCATCAAATGCATGAACTCCCTTAAAGCTTTCAGACACCTTTGTGCTTCTTTCTCGTCAACCACAGCTGCAGCACCAAAATATTTTTTCCCAACAACCATTCTAAGAACAATGTTGAGTGACAACTGAGCGAACCACTGCTTCAGATCCACCAAAACATAGCTAGACTCGTTTGTTCTACTGGACCAAACATTAAATAGCTCTTTAATCGAAGTTTGAACTTCAGAGACACGAACATGGCCTAGTAGCTCAACTCGGCGATTGGATAGGATCTCTAAAGTTGCAATCTTACGCAGTTGGCGCCAGTATGGACCATAGGGTGCAAAAGCAAACATGGCTTGGTTGTAGGTCATATGTTCAACAGCAACAAGCTTGGGGCGAGAGGAAACGACCATGTCGTTTGTGGTGAAGCATTCCTTAGCCATTTCCCAATTGCTGAGTACCAAAGCACGTGTGGCACCAAGCTTGATGGTGAAAATGGGTCCATACTTGTCAGCTATGGCACCCAAGGTTAAATGGGGTGTTTGTGTACCACTCAACAGTTGGAGGTGACCAAGTATAGGCCAAGCACCTGCCACTGTGGGAGGTTCTCTAACATGAGCATCTTTCGAGGGACGATAAAGAAACAAACGCAAGAAGATTAGAGAAAGGAGTGCAATTGCAATGGCGTTTAGGCAAATTAGAAGTAAATCCATTTAAGGTTGTATATTGCTGGGCCTGCTGGAGAGATTTGTTTGGCTTGGATGTTGTTGTGGATGTATAGCTCTTTTGAGTAGAGATATGTCTAGATGCAGGGTTTTTATAAGGGATTTAAATTTTTTTTATGTCATTTTTTTTTATATAGTGAAGTAAAAGATAGAAATAAATACTAAAATAAATAAATAAATTATAAATTATGACTGAGACTTATTAATAAATATTTTTATATTTATTTTTCTCTTTCACTTGGTCACATAAGAAAAAGTATGAATAATGACACTTTTGAGATTGAGAAAGTTATTTGCACTTTTTTTAAATAAATAATATTGAAAAATATTTTCATCATTTTTCTTATTTAAAGAAAAAATGTAATATTTTTATGTAAAAAAAAAGGTGTACGAATACAAAACTCGAATTACAATAGAAAAATTAAGAGAGAGAATGGATCATTCTAAACTCAATCTAAAATTATGATTATGAAATTTATTTTTTCAAAATATTTTCTTTACACTATTACTATCTTGATTGGGAATAAAATGAGAAAGAATGTTAAAATATATATCTTTTATTTTTTAACAAAAAAAGTGATGTAAAAAATATAATAAAAATAATATGTCGATAGTATTATTGTATAATTATTTTAGGATCAAACTTAGTATTTATATAATAAATAATTTTGTTATTTGAATACTTATAATATAATATTCAACTAACACTTATTTTATATTAATATTCGGTATATTTATTTTACATCATAATATAGTATATATTAATATTCACCTATTTTTACATTCACATATAATATTTATATGAAAAAGTATTTGATAAAGACTTTTTTTATATAGCAAAATGCCAAAATTCCAAAACCCAAAAGGCTCCAATCAATCAAATCTTTTTTTGGGCCAAATAATCAATCAAATCATGAGACTAGACAAAGTCCAACATGGCCCAGTGGACGAAATCTGTGGTATTGAGATGTCATCAGGGAATTAAGGACTCGTTTGGTGGCCAGGATAAGAAAGGTAGGATAGGATAAGCTATCATATCATACTTTAATCAATAGTTTGGTGAACCAATAGGATAGGATATGATTATCCTATCAGCTTATCCTATCCTACTCACTAGTTAAAATTTTATCATAGGGGTGAGGCTGGGTTAGAAGCAAATAGGATAGGATATCATTTTTTTTTCCACTCCAGCCCTCCATCATAAACACCACCCATCCACCGTCCCAACCGAGACCACCATGGTCCAATCTCTCACCTCCATAACCAATGTTCAACCTCTACCCAAACAAACCTCTACATCTCAGCCACCAAGCCCAGAATCACCGACCGCCACTGCTGTTTCCGCTACCGCTGTCGCAGATCCATCCATATCGCGCACCAACACCGTGAGCCGCCGTAGGTCGCGCCTCTGCCGCGTCGCGCCCTCCACGTCGCAGATCCGAGGCCACCATCGTTATCCATGCGCCATTCGTGCTACCTGAGACCACTCCTTCACCGCGAATCAGCCACCTCTTCACGCAGCAGCTGTAGCAACCCAAGCACCATGCCTCCCTCTAAGTCTTTAGTCACACACATATAGCTCTATCTCTTTTGCTTCTCTGTTTCTTGCTTTCATTTTTATTCTATCTATTTTATGTAATTTTTTATATAATTTTTTATAATTTAAATGTATAAAATGTAAAAAAAAATTAATTTTTTTAAAAATATGTAATTCTGATATAAAGGTAAATTTGTCATTTACATATAATTTATATCATATTTTGATAATATCTCGATTTATATCAAACACAAGGCAAGATAATATAATACTATCCTTGTTGGTTATCTAGTGGACATCAAACATCGATAGGATAACATTTATCCTAACTTCATATCCTATCCTACTCTTTATCTTCGCTTCTCTTATCCTATCCGTTCTTATCCTATCCTGACCACCAAACGAACCCTAAATGTATGCAGCATGATAATGAGAGGAAAAAAAATGATGAGAAAAGGATAAGTTAAGCTATTTACACACTTGTTCCAAAACAAAAAAATTAGTATTTCAATAATAATATTTTTATCACAAATAATATATATATTTTTTTATATTTTTTAATATCATTTATTATATTTATTTATTTTTATTATTTTTTTTACTTAATTATAATTATTAAAAAATATATAAATAATAATATACTTTTAAAAAGAGATATAAGACTATCATTATTTTTAGTATGTACAGAAAAAGTAAACCGTGAATGCGATGAGTCGATGACTAAGTGAGAGAAAAAAAAATGGTGAGACGAAAAGTAGAATGGAAAGAAATTTGCTTCGTGTAATTAAGTAAAAAGACTATAAAGGATAGGATAAGATGCAGTGTACCAGCGTGAAAGAGACCACGCCGTTGAGTGCAATTCACTTATTCTTATTTTCAAATTTGGCTGCTTAATTTGGTTTATTATATATATTGTTGATATTTTAGTATATATTTAAAAGAAGTTTTTAGTTTGGGACTAACCTATTCTTTTACTATTTGACTTAGTCAATGACAGAAAGTTTGGCCGTAACTTTCTGTTTAGCTTTTTTCTTAATTTTTGACGATGAACGTTAAAGGTAATGTTCTTATTTTCTAAAACAGAAAAAAATGTTCATATATATTTTATTATAAAATTATGAAAGCTCTCTTTTAGAGTTAATTTTATTTTTTAAGAGAAAGACAGATAATACACTCCAAATATGTTCATATTCTTTTTTATAATAAAATCATGGAAGCTCTCTTTTAGAGTTAATTTTATTTTTTGAGAGAAAGACAGAGAATACACAATAAATTCGAATAATATTCTTGTGTGCAAGAAACATTGATATAGAGAGAGTTTTTGGGCTGTTTTATCCTGAGGGCAACATTGTTGATATACTGCTTGCACCGAAAGAGGCAAAGTTACGAATCGTCTTAAAAAGAACGACTTAGTTCGTGACTCAACCCACAATTCTCAAGTTTTTTGTCAATAATTTTTTCTTTTCAAATTTCGAAGTAATATCTTTTACAATTTTAAGACGTATTTTTATTCTACCATGGAGATTGAAAATAAGTCTGTTGCTAATACTAATAACAACAACAACAAACCTTTCAAGTTCGAAGGTCTATTTTTTAAGAGATGGAAAAGTAAGATGTTCTTTTATATTACTACGAAAAAGGTTGCTTCTTCTCTCACTATACTAAACCTGGACAAGTTGATCCACCTACTACTGAAAACACAAAAGAAATTGAAAATTGGGAAAATGATGACTTTATGTGCAAGGATTTTATTTTGATTACTCTGAGTGATGAACTATATGATTATTATTCTTCGTTTAAGACTGCTAAGGATGTTTGGGATTCTTTGTAAAAGAAATATGATACTGAAGAGGCTGGGTCAAAGAAATATGTTGTTAATCGCTATATGAAGTATCAAATGGTTGAAGACAAATATGTTGTTTCCCAATCCCATGAACTCCAAAAATTACTCATGAAATTTTATCTAAAAGTATGCAGATTGATGAACAGTTTCAGGTTGCTGTGATGATTGACAAGTGCCACCAAGCTAAAATAATTTCAAGAATGATTTGCGCCACAAATCGAAGGAGTTTTCGATGGAAAGCCTGATCTTCAAACTCAGGGTTGAGGAGGAGGCTCAGAAATAAGATTCAAATGATGATGTTTTTGTTGTTTCAAACAACAACAATAAAACTCTAGCACACTTGAAGCCAAACAGGAAGAATATGAAGCAGAACCATAACCAGAACCAAAACCAAAACCAAAGGTATAACCAGAATAAGAACATAAACAACTAGAACTAGAACAGGAACAACAATGGACCCCCTTTAAGGTAGCAAACACACAATAACAATCAGTTTATGTGTTATGCTTGCAATATACTTGGTCACATGGCTCGAAATTGTAAGAATTGTCATCCTACAATTCAGGCTAATGTGATTGAGGAGGAGCCACTTATGGCTATGATTACTGAAATCAATATGATTTCTAGTTCTAAAGAGTGGTGGGCAAATTCAGGCATAGCTTGCCATGTGTGCCATGATCGTTCCTTATTCAATACTTATTCTAAAGTCAATGATGTGAAAGTGTTGTTGGGTGATTCCCACACCACTAAGATAGCTGGAACTAGTACTGTAGAATTGAAGTTTACTTCCGGAAAGACACTCCTTCTAAAGGATATCTTGCATACTTTAGAAAATGAGAAAGAATCTTGTTTCTAGTTTTCTACTTAACAAGACTGGGTTTGTTCAAAACATTGGTTCTGATTAGTATGTCATCACCAAAAATGGATCATTTGTTGGTAAGGGTTATGCTTGTGATGGTATGTTCAAGCTGAAAGTTGAGATGAATAAAATTGCATCTTCTTCTTATATTGTTAGTAATTTTAATGTTTGGCATGCTAGACTTTATCATGTTAATAAAAGGCTAATTAAAAATATGAGTAATTTAAGTATTATTCCTAAAGTACAACTAAAGGACTATGATAAATGTGAATCATTGATATGCATAAAATACACTAAAAGCAAGTACACTCTATCGTATAATAATATAGGACTTAAGTCCCAGTTGTCGATCTTACGAGGAATAAGATGTAATTATTAGATTCGCTAAACCCTTGGTTATTTAAACATTCGAAGGTGTGAAGAGAAATTCAAAATAAAATTAAACAACAAATAAAGAAGAAAGATAGAACATTAATCAATGTAGAAATAAATCACTTAGAAAGAAATTAGGGCACAAGATTCACTTGAGTCTAATTAACCAGAATTTCACTCGTTTATGATGTAACGTAATTCTCTTGCCAAAATCTCTTAATTACTATTGAGTCCCAATGATCATGGATAAACAATATTTTATTCCCAATTAATCACATATTTAGTCATTTAGTTGAATTAATTAGGAATGCATTAAGCCCCAATTCAAGAGATAAACTAACCTAATTATCATTTCAATTAGTAAAATAAATTAATATTTGGTCATTCACTAATCTAATCATAGGTTTATTATATGAGTCCACTCATTAATTGCGGATGGTCACCATTCAAACAGTGAATTAAAGCATGTCAAAATTAATCAAGTCTTGACAAGAATTCAAACAATACAATAAACCCAAAAGAAATTACTTTAATCAAATACAAATTAAATAGAAAAATAAGATTCCCCATAGCCCTAGCTATGGGATTAGCTACTCATGTTCAATAACAAACCCAAATCATAATACAAATCCATGGAAAGAAAAACCTAAAGAAAGGGAAAAATTAAAGGGAAGAGAAATCGAAACCCTTGTTATAGAGATTATGATCTTCAAGCCTTCAAGAATTGCGTCCTCTCTCGTGGCCGCCTACCAGAGATTCCTGAAAATGCTCTATTGTGATTTATCTCCCAAAAGTATGTTGTCGTAAAAGTTGTCATCAAGTTTAGGGATTCGCTTCTATATATTAGTGAGGGGCAAAACATCCATATTTACGCACAAGAGACCTCACACGGCCATCTCTAAGCTCGACACGGCCGTGTGAGCAATAAATCAATATAACATTGTCTCTAAGTCAGAGACGCTTCACCACACCGCGAGGGTAAGTGAATGATCTATCGGCCAACTGTAGTGAAATGTTAGTAGGCTTTGGTTCCTACATTCCTAATTTCTTAAAAATAGCAAAAAATATCAAATTTATACTAGCACCTAAATCACATAATGCTTTCTCAAAATAAGAGTTACCAATAGAGTAAGGAATAGTGAAACTCCCTAGATCTTTTAATTTTGGGGGTAGCTTCTTCAAGAGAATGGCGAAGCACTCCTCATTTAGCCTTATCGTCTCAAATTCCTCAAGTTTGCATTTTTTTTGTAAGTATTTCCTTCAAAAACTTTGCATACTTAGGCATTTGGGAGATGACTTCAATAAATGGAATGTTAATTTGTAATTTTTTGAACATCTCTAAGAATTTAGCAAATTGTTTGTCTTGCTAAGTGTTCTTGAGCCTTTGAGGGGATGGAATAGAGAGCTACTGTGACTCACTTACATGTACCGCGAAGGGTGCTTCACTTGCCTTTTTGTTTTCCACATTAACTGACTCATCAAGAGTATCTCCATGCTCTTGCATTTCCTTCTCTTTTTTCTTGGGGAGCTCCCTAAGCTCCTTGTCACTTCTCAAGGTAATTGCCTTGATATGTTCCTTCAGATTAGACTCGGTAGTACCAGACAATGTCCCCGGTGCCCTTTCTGACATCAAGGTAGCTAACTAGCTAATCTGAGTTTTCATGCTCTTCATTTGGGCCTCTGAATTCTGAATGTATTTCATTATAAGATTTTCAAAATTTTGCTTCTCTTCAGTTGCTTGGAAACCAGGGGGTGGTTGCAAAGCTCGTTGATGGCTCTGTTGATTGCCTTATTAATTTGCCCATTTGAAATTAGGGTGGTCCCTCCGATCGGGATTGTACGTAAAATTAGGATGGCCCTACCAACTTGACAGTTTGAGCTTTTATGTCCTTGTTCGTCACATGTTTCACATATGATTGGTGGAGATGCATTATTTGCCACTATTAGAGTCTCAACCTTTTTTGTCAATGCTTCCAATTGACTCAAAATGGCAGTAGAAGAGCTAACAGCATGCACACCGACTTGTTTATTAGTTATGTGGCGCTCATTTTGTAATTGATAATTGTTAAGTGTCATTTCTTCAATCAGTCTATGGATTTCAGTCAGTGTTTTCCTCCAGATTGTACCTCTTGCAGCGACATCAATGAGTGAATGGTTGGCAGACGATAAACCATTGTAAAAAGTCTGTACTTATTGCCATACGAGTAATCTATGATGTGGACATCTTCTCACCAACTCTTGAAAACGTTCCCAAGCTTCATAGAGAGTATCCATATCAAACTGCACAAAAATAGAAATATCATTCCTTAACTTAGTAGATTTAGAAGGAGGAAAATACTTAGCCAAAAATTATTATGTCAACTGATCCCATGTGGTGATAGAACCGCTTGGTAGTGACATTAACCATTAACTCGATCTATCCCTAAGAGAGAGAGGAAAAAGCTGCAATCAGATTGCATCATCTGTCACCCCATTATACTTGATGGTGTCACACAACTGTAAAAACTTGGCCAGATGTTGATTTGGATCATCCGAAGACAATCCACCAAACTGAATAGAAGTTTGAATCATGGAGATCAATGCTGGTTTGATCTTGAAGATGTTGGCCACCACGACTGGTCTTGTAATACTCCCTTTGTATCCTCCAGTCATGGGCATAGAATATTCGTGCCTTGTTCACTCCGCTGGGGTAGCTCGTTCTTCACAAGTCTCATCAACTATCTGTCTGTCCATCCTCCTTATAGTTTCTTTAGTCATAACTTCAGTATGAGATTGCTTCCTTAATTGCGAGCTATTTTCTCAATTTCTAGATCAAATTACAAATTAGGAGATTGAGAACGAGTAAGCATAAACAAGAAATATAAGCAGGGAGATGAAGTGACAAACAAATTAAAAATAAAAAAAATAAGAAATAAAACAAAAGTTCATCTAAATTAATTAGAGCTTTTAGCTTATAATATTACAAACTTACTCTCCGACAACAGCGCCAAAAACTTGATACACGTGAAATACACTAACAACAAGTGCACTCTATCATATAGTAATATAGGACTTAAGTCCTAGTTATCGATCCCACGAGGAATAAGAGGTAATTATTAGATTCGCTAAACCCTTGGTTATTTAAACAATCGAAGGTGTGAACTGAAATTCAAAATAAAATCAAATAACAAATAAAGAAGAAAGATGGAATATTAATCAATGTAGAAATAAATTACTTAGAGGGAAACTAGGACACAAGGTTCACTTGAATCCAATTAACTGGAATTTCACTCATTTATGATGTAAGGTAATTCTCTTGCCAAAATCTCTTAATTTCCAATGGTCATGGATAAACAATATTATATTCCTAATTAATCACCTATTTGGTTATTTAGTTGAATTAATTAGTAATGCATTAATCCTTAATTCAAGAGATGAACTAACCTAATTGTCAATTTAATTGGTAGAATAAATTGATGTTTGGTCATTCACAAATCTAATCATAGGTTTATTATATGAGTCCACTCGTTAATTGCGGATGGTCATCGTTCAAACAATGAATTAAAATATGCCAAAATTGATCAAGTCTTGACAATAATTCAAATAATATGATAAACCCAAAAGAAATTATCTTAATCAAATACGAATTCAAAACTAATTAATCAGAAAAACAAGATTCCCCATAACTTTAGTTATGAGATTAACTACTCATTTTCAATAACAAACTCAAATCATAATACAAATCGATGGAAAGAAAAACCTAAAGAAAGGGGAAAACTAGAAGAAAGAGAAATCAAAACCTCTTTTATGGAAATTGTGATCTTCAAGCCTTCAAGAATTGTGTCCTCTCTCGCGGCCGCCTTTTAGAGATTCCTTGCAATGCTCCCTTGTGATTTATCTCCCAAAAGTCTATTATCGCAAAAGTTGTCCTCAGGTTTAGGATTCACTTCTATTTATATTAGTGAGGGTCAAAACGTCTATTTTTATGCACAGGAGACCTCACATGGCCGTGTCTAAGCTCGACACGGCCGTGTGAGCAATAAATTAGCGTAACTTCAATGTAAGGGAGACACGGGCATGTCTCCCAGAGACATGGCCGTGTCTCTAAGTCAAAGACGCTCCCCAAGTTAGACAGGGCTATGTCTAACTTAGGAATCGCTTCTGAATTAACACAGGGCCCTGTCTAAGCCAAAATGATATTCTTTTGCTCTGCAAACACAGTGTCTTCGCTTGATTTCACTCCAAATGTGGTAAACCTCTTTCAATCTGCAAAAACTGAAGACAATGTTAATGACCATATAAAATTCACCAATAAACACAAGTAAATCGCCATAATTCATCCTGTTTGAGACTACAAAATATAGACTTATCAATCATGCAGTCAAGCCAAAATAACTAAGACTTCACACAAATCTATAGAACGAGAATCTAAACCTCTTGATTTGATTCATTCTGATATTTGTGAATATGATCATGTTTTAACCAGAAACAGGAAAAAAGGTATTTTATTACTTTTATAGATGATTGTTCAAATTATACCTATGTTCACTTGATGTGCCATAAAAGTGAAGCTTTTGATATATTTAGAGTGTTTATGAATGAAATAGAAAATTTGCTTGGGAAAAAAATTAAAAAATTTTGTAGTGAAAGAGGCACAGAATATAATTCTATTGAATTTAATAAGTTGTGTGAAACACTTGGAATTATTCATGAAGTAACTGCACCTTGTTCGCCTAAAATGAAAGGAAAAGCTGAACAAAAAAAATAGCGCACTATTTAAGCTTGTTGTAGCTATTTTGTTGAATTCTAGTGCATCTTCTCTTTGATGGGGAGAAATTCTCCTAATTGTTTGCTATATTTTGAATAGAGTTCCTAATTCAAAAACTAGTGTTTCACCTATTGAATTATGGTTAAATAGAAAACCAAATGTTTCATATTTTAGAATATAGGGTTGTTTGGCTTATGTGCGAATACCAAATCCTAAAAGATGTAAACTAGCAAGTAAAGCATATGAATGTGTTTTTTTTATATGCATTAAATAGCAAGGCATATAGGTTCTTTGATATTAAAAATAAAGTGATTATTGAATCACTTAATGCTGATTTCTTTGAGGACAAGTTTCCATTTAAATCTAAAATTAGTGGGGGTTCTACTGAAAATGTTGTTGCTAATGAGCTAATGATGTCTAAGCGTAAATAACCGTCTAATACTAAAATTAAGTTAAGAAGAAGTGTAAGACCTAAAATATCAAAAGATTTTGGACTTGATTTTTATGCTTTTACTTTAGAAAGAGAACCCATTTCTGTAGAAGAGGCATATAAGTCTACTGATTTTGTATTTTGATGAGAAGCTGTGAATGATGAAATGGATTCTTTGCAATCTAATAAAACGTGGAAACTTGTTGATTTGCCTTCTGGCTGTAAGCCTATTGGTTGTAAATGGGTACTAAAAAGAAAATTAAAGGTTGATGGTTCCGAAGAAAAATACAAAGTTAGACTTGTAGCTAGAGGCTTTAAGCAAAGAGAAAATATAGATTTTTTCGATACTTATTCTCATGTCACTAGAATAACTTCAATTCATGTTCTATTTGCTATTACTACTATGCATAACTTGATTGTACATCAGATGGATGTTAAGATAACTTTTTTGGATGGTGACTTGAAAGAGGAAATTTACATGGACTAACCTGAAGGATTTATTATTCCTAGACAAGAACATAAGGTATGTAAATTAGAAAAATCCTTACATGGTCTTAAGAAGCACCTAAGCAATGGCATGATAAATTTGATTATCTTGTTATTAGTCATGGTTTTAGAATATATGAAAGTGATAAGTGTATTTATTATAAGCTTGTTGGTAATGTGTGCACTATGATATGCTTGTATGTGGATGATCTATTAATATTTGGTACAAATATTAGTGCTATTAATTTAGTGAAACATCTTGGAGAGACTAATGTTATTCTTGGAATTAAAATAAAAAGGACAAGTAATGACATTTCGTTGGATCAATCTCATTACATTGAAAATATGTTACGTAGATATAACTATTTTGATTGCAAACCTGTTTATTCTCCTTATGATCCCAGTGTTAAATTATTTAAGAACACTGGTGAAAGCATTAGGCAATATGAGTATACTAGCATTATTGGGAGCCTTCGTTATGGCACTGATTGTACCTGACCTGATATTGCATATATTGTTGGAGTTCTTTGTAGATTTACTAATTGTCCTAATGAAGAACATTAGTTTGCTGTTGGAAGGCTCATACGTTACTTGAAAAGAACCATGAACCTAGGTTTACATTATCAGAGGTTTCCCACGGTCCTTGAAGGATTCAGCGATGCCGATTGGAATACCCTTTTGGATGATTCAAAAGCAACCAGTGGATACATTTTTAATATCGCTGGTGGAGCTGTTTCTTGAAAATAAAAAAAACAAACTATTCTAACTCAATCTACTATGGAGTCAGAACTTATTGCTCTGGCTACCATTAGTGAGGAAGCTAGTTGTTTGAGGAATTTGCTAGCAGATACTCCCTTATAGGAAAGACCTACGCTGGTTGTTTTAATCCACTATGATAGCACTGCGGCTATCTCAATTGTTCAGAACTATTATTACAACGACAAGAGTCGACATGTACATAAAAAACACAGCACTGTAAGAGAATATCTTTCTACAAGTGCTATGAGAGTGGATTATGTTCAATCTTATGAGAATCTTGCCGATCCTTTGACAAAAGGATTAACACGTGAAAAAAGTATGGAACACTTCAAAAGGAATGGGACTAAAGCCTATGGATAAATGAGTCAATAATGATGGTAGCCCAAACTATTGAGTGGAGATCCCATGAAAAAGTTCAATGGGAAAAATGAATCATTAGTGATATACATGGAATTATGCAATTATACATGGGGTCTTATACTCCAAGTCCATTCTAATAGCATGATATTCTGTAGCGATGGAAAATGTTGAGTTTATTAAAACTCTTAATGAGGACTATAGCAAAAGTGGGGTATTTTGCTATAGAAGCACTCTTGATAACCTCACCTATATATATGCGAATGTGAGGCCGCATTCTATAAGAATTTGGCAAATTCTTTAGTACATATACTAGAACTGGGATAGAAGCACATGAGAAAAGTGTTGGCTTTAGAATTGCGTGCTAACAGGATTGTGTGTGATATTTCTTCTATGTATATCCTAGAATGATAGTTCAATGTTAATTCACTATCTATTCTTATACACTGGTAGGACTGTCACTAGGTAAAGGTTCAAGTTCAAAGAACACATTTGCTGATGCACAAGTCTTGACTGTCTTTCTCAAAGTTTTATTTTCGTTCTTTTAAATATAAGTGGAAGATTATTGATATTTTAATATATATTTAAAAGAAGTTTTCAGTTTAGGGCCCACCTATTAACTTGACTTTATCTTTTTTACTATTTGACTTGGTCAATAACAGAAAGCTTGGCCATGACTTTCAGTTCAGCTTTTTCCTTGATTTTTGGCCTTGAACGTTAAAGGTAACGTTTTGATTTTTTGGCCATGAACGTTAAAGGTAACGTTCCTATTTTCCAAAACAGAAAAAAAGACATTCATATTTTTTTATTATAAAATCATGTAAGCTCTCTTTTAGAGTTAATTTTATTTTTTGAGAAAAAGATAGAGAATACACTGCAAATTCGAACAGTGTTCTTATGTGCAAAGAATATTGATACAGAGAGAGTTTCTGGACTGTTTTATCTTGAGGGCGACGTTACTAATACACTGCTTGCACAGAAAAAGGTAGAGCCATGAATCTTCTTAAAAAGAATAACTTAGTTCGTGACTTAACTCACAATTCTCAAGTTTCTGGTTAATAATTTTTTTCTTTTTAGATTTTGAGATAATATCTTCTATATATATATAATGATAAGATCCAGTTTACTAGCATGAAAGAGACCATGACAATGAGTGCAATTCACTTGTTCTTTTTTTCAATTTTGGCTGCTTAATTTGGTTTATTACACGAAAACTATATATATAGAGAGAGAGCATATATAATGAGAAAAGTTTTTATTGTGAGATAAATAAATTTTGACCATACAATTATACATAAATAATCAAAATTAAAAGTTATTTAAAGATCATATAATCACTTAAAAAAGTCACATATTTTTATGTTCTAATTTTAATCATTTATGTAAGATCTAATGATTAAGATTCATTCTTCTTATTTCTTATAATAAATATTTCTGTTATCAAATACATTTCCTTTATATATATATATAGAATGACAAATTTTTTTTTTTTTTTCAATATTATGAAATTAATTTAATTACACAGACTTAAAATACTTTCTTTTGATTGTTTTGAGGTATTAGTTTGAGATCAAATAATCACATGCATTAGCTTGCCTCCACACATGCATTATCTTTATCCAAAAAGATTCCTCACCTCACCCAGCAAAGGACCGCAAGGATGACAAGGGTCTGTACGACCAGTAATCAATTGCAAGACACATTAGGAGTCCATTTCAAGAACCAACTTCTGGTTTACCATTTGAAAGGGGATTAGGATCCTTTTCAAGAACCAACTTCTGGTATCCCATTTGAAAGGGGATTAAGATCCTCTGCTTAACCTTAGAAAAGAATTTTATTTTAAGATAAAATGTTGAAAGCAAACATAATTTAATAATTTCTAGCTACTGCGCCAGAGACGGATTTAAAGGGGCCGATTATGGATTTGGCCCACCTCTTCTCATTAATTTATTTTAGGTGTTAATAATTTAATCTAATTTATTAAAAAATAAAAGAGATAATTATATTAATTTTTTATAAAGTTATTATTTATTATATTAACACTCTTTTTATTTAAAAATTATATATACATCTATGATTTTATGTATTATTATTATACTACAACACATTTTTTATGAAATTACATTTATCTCTCATATTTTAAGTATGAACATTACATAAAGTCTTATTAAAAATACAAAATAAGGGAGACATAAGTAATTTCTCAAATAAAAAATGTGTCAATATAATAAACACTAACCTCAAGAAAGGTTAGCATAATTATCCCAAAGATAAAAATAGTGAAGTTAAAAGAATAAAACACTTGATATGTATTTTACACGTGATTTATGATTATTTTATATAAATTGATATTACAATTTTAACTAATCTTTGTATTAATTTTTAATCTTTATATAATAAATCTACTAATTCATCTTACTTTCAGCTTCACTCTATTTACTTTTTTTAATATATATATATATATATATATATATATATATATATATATATATATATATATATATAATTTTATTTCACCTTTTAATCATGATGTAAATGGTAATTATTATTGTGATGTATTTAATATCTAATATAAATATATTTTTTAATTCTTTTTCACTTTATTCATAAAACTTCTTATATAATAAAAATAAAATATTTTTTAAAATGAGAAAATAAAAATATATTTACTCTTAATTTAAAATAATATATTTTAATCTTAATTCATTAAATAATTCAATAATAAATATATTAATATTTGCTAATTTTAAAAGAAAATTATATTTAATAATATAATTTATAATTTTTGACTCTACTTTTAACATTTTTTACATCTATCCTTCACTGCACGACGACGTGCAATTCAAAAATGAACTGCAGTTTATCAGTATCCTTAAAATGCTATAATAAGACCCATGTACACCCCCACAAATTTGCCTCCTTAGGCTTTTTGACCAAAATGCCCTTTGTCACAAACTTATTTATCAAATTGCTATCCTTATAGGGTTTTTTGACCAAAATGCCCTTTGTCACAAACTTATTTACCAAATTGCCATATTGAAACTATTTATCAGAATGCCATCATTTTTGCCACGCTGGATTATTTTATTCTTTACGCATCCCACGTGAATGCTGCTGGACGTGTTGGCACATTCAAGCCAGACGCCCATAACCCCCTATCCTCTTTCCCTTTCACGGCCACTTCCTTCATTTCTCAAATTTTCACATTCTCTCTAAAAAGTTTATCTCTCTAAACTCTCTGAAGCTCTCTTTTGGCTATAACTTCTGAGAAATACATTTGCTGCTCATGTTGGTCAGTATTTTTATCCTGGCACTTATTGTTATATTATTTGTTGAATATTATATTATTGTATTTTTTTAAGTTTGTATATTTATTATGTGTTGTATATTTAGTTTATTAGTAGGATTATTGATTATTGTTATCTCCTGTATATTTGTTTTATTGTTAACTAGTAGGTTTTTGAAATTTGTTCGTACAAAAAATAACAATTTGATTATTAGTTGAGTTTTGTAATTTTATTTATTATTTTGAATTGATTAAAATTATTAATTTATTGAGATTGAAATTAGTCGGATATAACACATATTTGTTTCAGTTGTCAAATGTGTTAATTGATTTCATCTATATTGTGTTGTTATTATTCAGAAGTTTAAGATGACCAAACACCTTGTTGTTCTCATTTACTACAATGGGAGAATGTACGAAGGTGAAGAGGGTTTAATGTTTGAAGGTCCTCATCCTAAGTCTATCATGATTCAACGTGATGTGACTTTTGAGCTTCTGAAAAGGAGAATTCATTTAAAATTAAAGCTCCAAGAAAATCAAGTTGTGTCCAAGATTTGTGTATAGATTTCCACAATAGAGCAATGTACTGAAATGGATAGGTCTTCCGTTAGAAGATGATGAAGACGTTAGTTGCATGATTGATTGCTTTAATCAACATGCTAACTTAACTTCCATGGAATTGTATGTCGAGACAGAAACGAGTGAGCACAATGAGCATGTTGCAAGTCCTTTTGAAACAGGGTTACAAGCTGGTCCTTCTAATCTTGTTGAATCATCGTACCCTATCAACACTCAATTCTCTATGACACATGCTCTTGTCCTAGTACAATCTCAAGAAGTTGGTACATCTGCAATGCCTGAAGGGAGCTCATTTAGGTTGGATTTCGAGTCCGATAACCCGCTTATGACAGATGCATTATCTGACATAAGCGATGATGAAGGAGAGATGCCTGAGGGTGAAGATACAGACACTGACTTAGAAGAAGATCAATCTGACCCTAATGTAAATATACAACAACTTGCTCCTCCATTGGTAGTTGCTCCTGAATCTACATTTGTGCCTCCATGGCCTCGATTTTCTGAAATCAATTGGGATATGTTGAATACACCTGATAATTTGCCTGAATTAGATTCTCGTGGTATTTGGAGTCCAGATAAAGAATTTTATGTTGGATTGTAATTTCCCTCTAAAGATGTTGTCAAGTTGGCCCTAAAACATTATTCGATTATTAGATATCAGAATTACAAGGTTGAGGATTCTGATACACAGCGGCTAACTGTTAAGTGTCCAAGATGTGTTGATGGTTGTAAGTGGAGGGTCAGGGCCATTCAAGGCAAGAAATCAAACATGTGGGAAATTAGAAAATATGATGGACCTCACACTTGTGTCAACCCAGCTCTGTCACAAGATCATCAGAAGTTAGATTCTATTATGATATGTTCTTGCATTCTGGAGATAGTTAAGCAAAAACCTGATTTACCTGTATGCCTGATTATTGAAAGGGTTCGATGTCAATTTAGATATGATGTGTCTTATCGGAAAGCTTGGAAGGCAAAACAAATTGCCATTGTGAAGGTATTTAGAAACTGGGATAAATCTTATGCGGTGTTGCCTAGATGGATACTTGCCATGCAAAGAGACATGTCAGACACAGTGGTGGAGTTACAAACCGTTGATTATATCGTGTGCAATAGAGTTGACCATTCAAAACTTGTATTGCATTGCTTATTTTGGACATTCAAACCATGTGTTATTGGATTCCAATACTGCAAGCCCATTATTCAGATTGACGGCACTCATTTGTATGATAAATATCGTCATAAACTATTGATTGCAATAACTCAAGATGGTGATAGAAAACCTTTGCCAATTGCATTTGCCATTGTTGAAGGAGAAACAAAGGATGCTTGGAGTTGGTTCTTAGCCTTGATTCAAAAACATGTCACACAACAATAGGACTTGTGCTTGATATCTGACCTACATCAAGGCATCATACAGTCAGTGGCGAACCCACAGCTGGGATGGCAGCCACCGCATACGCATCATGTCTTCTGTATTCGACATATTGCCAACAACTTTAACAGTGCATTTCGTAATCTGGCCCTAAAGAAATATTTGATTAACACAGGTAGTTAAACATTTCAATTCCTATGTGTTTACTATACTACTTACCATACTACAAGATTTGTTGTCAATACTAACTCATTCAATATTTAATATCAGGGTATGAACCAATGGCATACAAATTTGAGGCTAGGTTGGAAAAGTTGACCGCTACCCCCGAAATGGCATATTGGATTAATTCGATTCCAAAACAACAATGGAGTTTAGCATATGATGGTGGCCACAGATTTGGTCATATGACGACGAACTTGTCTGAGTGCATGAATGGAGTGTTGAAAGGTGGCAGAAACCTACCAATAATCCCGCTGGTTCATATGACATATTATAAATTGGTCGAGTACTTTGTTAATCGAAAGGATGAGGCAAACGAGAGAGTTGTTGATGGGGCTGATTGGACTGATGATTTTATGAAGAGCTGGAATGTCAACGTGCTTAAGGCAAGCTCTCATCAAGTCCGTCGATTTGATATACATTCCACCAGATTTTTGGTCGAAGTGGCATTCAACCCTATAACATAGCAAGGTGGAGTTAAATATTCTGTAAACCTTGATGAACGCACGTGTGACTGTGGCCTATTTCAAGCGTTGCATTTCCCTTGTTCTCATGCCATAGCTGCATGTTCTTCTAGGACACTTGACGCTTTTTGATATGTGCATAGTATTTATAGAATGCATACTTTGTACAAGGCTTATGAGATTGATTGGGGAGTCATTAAGGATGAACCACGGTAGCCACCAGCTCCGGCGATTACATTGGTACCTAATCGTCAATTGCTTAGATCTAAAGGTCGACCCAAATCAACTCAACTTAGAAATGAGATGGATTGGCGTGAACCAGGACCGGACAAAGATGTAAAAAATGTGGTGAATCTGGACATAACTCTCGTAGTTGTCGTCGTGGTGGATCAACTTCCTTGAGGAATGACCAAGACGGGCCATCTACTTGATTAGGATTTCATAATTGGTGTAACATTTGATGACTATCAGTGTGTAATTGAGGATTGATTATGTTTGTTTACATTTGATTATGTTTGACGACTTATCTACTTTGTTAAATGACACAGATTTGATTATGTTTGTTTAATAGCATTCCTCCTTGTGCTTTTATGTTTAATACACTCATGTTTATTATGTATATTCATTTTATAGTATGTCTTATTATTTGAAGACTTATCTATTGTTTCCATCTATAGTTGTAGACATGGTATTCCACTTGCGCCTAGGCCCATAGGACCCTTTAGTGCTGGAGTTGTAGGAGTTTCATGTTTCACAGCATATATGGCAAGGCCAACCTGATCGTCATCTACGTGTTAGACGTGCTCATAAATTCTGACATATGGACCCAGATGAGCGGATGCTTCCACATCTACATCAGGCTGGTTTTGTGGGGGTTACGCACATGGTATATTGCACCATCGATCACTCATTGATTACGGTGTTGGTTGAGAGATAACGTCCCGAGACGCACACATTTCATATGCCGACTAGAGAGTGCACCATCACATTGGACGACATAGCCATTATCTCAAGACTTCCTATTGACGGCAATGTCGTTATTGGCTGTACATCATATGGAGATTGGATGCAGCTATGTGAGGACTTATTAGGTTCGCAGCCGCCTGAGTCACACGTATCAGGTGGATGTATTGATATGTCATGGCTTTGGAGTGCATTTAGTAGACGACTTACTGAGGCCGATGGAGCTGCTTATGTGATGCACTGTGCATGAGCATATATACTTCGGTTGATTGGGGGATTGCTATTTCCTGACCATTCTAGTAGATACATGCATATGATGTTCCTTTCACTCTTGGAAGACTTTGAGGCTACTGGACATTATAGTTGAGTGTTGATACCCAATTTTGCCCATTTTCTTTTACTTTTATTTTTATTTCTTTAATAAAAAAAAGAGAAAAAATGATAAAAAATAAATATAAAAAAGGCTTGGTACGGGTCAACCCATGACCCAATTCTCTTCTCAACCCAACTTCCTTCTTCCTGCTGCAACCCTAGCCTCCACAATCAGCTTGCATTGAATTGGATTAAAAGCTTTAGACAGTTTTCTTTTCCAATCATCAAGTTTCTTCTTTATTGGCATTCATTCAGAAATCCAAGGGGTAGACCGTTTATTTTTTTTGCATTCCAATCATCAGCAAACGAAGGGTTTTGTTTTGGCATGTTTTATTTTCCTTATAAGAATCACACACAAATGGGTGAAGGGGGGATTGAATGAAATCATTCAGAAAAAAAAACAGAGAGCTACAGAGGATTCAGAAAAATAGGAGCAAAAATCATAGACTGAGAAAAAATTCCCACAGATACAAAAATCCCCTCCCACTATTCATCTTCATCTTCAACAATCAAACACACCACTCACAAGCCACCATTCTCACTACCTTCAATAACCCAAAACAGAACTCACCCTCTCGCTTTCAATAACCCAAAACAATCCATTACCCACCACCTTATTCCCCAACCACAAACCTCCAAACAATTACCACTACAACCCACCAACACTCGGCACCCGAGTCAAATCGGCACTTTGCAATCCACCGCGCCCGGCCGCCGTCCACCGCGTCGTCGTTCTCTCGCGTAGAACCAAGCACCAAACGCTCCCCACCGTGAGCTTCTCCCCCTCTCCCTTTTGTCTGCTTTCTTTCTCTGTTATGTTTCTAAAAGTCTCTCCATGTAAACCAATTTTTATGCTAGTCACCCGTGACTAGCTTTTCACACACCTTTCCCCCTTTTTTTTTTTTTTGGTTCGTTTTTGTTCTTCACGGGTGGCTAACTATTTTACCACCCCTTTGCCTTTTTCTTTTCTTTTGTTAAGTCCCAGGAGGCCCACCGTGTTCCATTGTTTTTTTTCAATGATACCATTTTTTTTTTTACTTAATAAAAATAGATTTAAAAAGTGAAAAAGTTAAAATTGGTATGTGGGGTATAAAAATGAATGAAATAAAGGAAATATATAAAAAATAAAAAACGAAAATAAAAAATAAAAAATATAATAAAAATAAAAATAAAAAAAATAAAAAATAAAATTTCAAAGAAAAAGAGTGATGAAAGTCAATTTGTAGATTGATTTAATTTGATTATAGTTTATCTTTATCTCTTTATTGATTGTCTTGTTTGTTGTTATTATCATTGTAATGGTTGACATGTGAATTTAATTTAATCATTTTTTGTATAAATTAAATATTTTAAAACTGGCCTATGACGGAAAAATTGGGAGAGGATCGGAGCGCCGATCAGATTACACTCTTCCCGATAATCTTGAGGCTTTATATTGGATTTTGCCAGTGAGCCGCGAAAGTCTAATCCCCACATAAAAATTAAAATAATTATGTAAATTAAAATATAATTTTTTTAAATAAACCAAAATAAACTTTTCTTTTTGTAAAATAAAGTATTCAAATAAAAGTGAACAAATTCATATAGTTTTAGCATTATGATTGTGGTGAATTAAAACTTTATTTTTCATGAAGACATTTTTTAGAAATTAATACAAAAATCTCATTGTGCCTAAAAATATTTTTTCTTGATTACGAATGAGATTTATTTGGCCATTTACTTTAAAAATCATTTTCTTACCTTAAACAAATTTCTTTGAGTTAAAATTATTCATTGAAATATTTTTTTTTATTTGGCCATTTTATTTTGAAAATTACTTCTCTTCAAAAAGATAAAATTTTAATTCACCACTTTTATATAATATGTTGTAGACTTTGAATTTGTTCTAAAATAATAGCTATTTAGCCACCCATTGCTTGTCTTAGTCATTTATCATTCTTGATATTATGCTTGACAAAATGGGACATGTCAAAATAAAAAAATAAAAAAATTCTTTTCTTTTAATTAATAAAGGACCAATTAAATTAATCTTGCAAATAACATTAGATTATATAGGTAACCGTTCTTAGAACGGACGGTGTAGGGTGCTAACACCTTCCCTACCCGTAATCAACCCCCGAACCTCAAACTCTGAAACGTAGACCATCTTTTAGGTGTCCAATTGCGCCATTCCATTTAATGGATAAAGCGATTGGTGGCGACTCCCAACACCCCGAGGTCCATTCCTCCTTGTTTTTTTTTTATTTTCGCGGCGCCTCTTCGGGGACAGGCATACCGGCGACTCCACTGGGGATTCTTGTAGAGGGTTAAGCCTTGTTTTAATCTTATGTGATTTGCTTTTTAATTATGTTGGTCCATTTTTGTTTTATTTGTTTATTTGTTATTTGTTTCATATTATTGTACATTTTGTTTGTATTATATTTATTATATTTCGCTTTGTAAATAAGTTCTCTCATGTACACTTCCACACACAAGCTCTCTACCCGAGCTCGGTACCTTGTAGGCTTAGACAGAGGGTGAAGTAGTGTTGCTTTGGGGACCGTTGGTCTCCGTTTAGGCACATGAAAACCCTCGCTCAAATTGAACTCTTTCCGCTTGTAACCTATCATGGGTGAGGATGGAGGACCCTTGCTAGCCAAAGTGTTGGTGACAGCAAGGGACAATTTGGGGACCTTTTGTCCGATAGGGGTCTAGAACCAAAGCTCTCACTTGTAGATATAATCTTAGAGCTATCATCATTCATAGAACTTATCCTGATCGGGTACCAAGATTAGGTACCCCTTTTCCTCTAACATATGAGGAATTTCTGTTTGTCTTTTATTTTGTAGTTGTTAACTTTTCTTTTATCTTGCATTTGCATATGTGGTCCAATCCTGTGAAGATATCGATAAACCTCAAGCATGAATAAGGGAAAGATGACTCTAATGTCTGAGGTGGCAGAGAGTATCAGGGCTGTCGGTGAAGAGTCTGCAAGAATTCAAGCCAAGGAAGGAAATAGTTTGCATTGCGAGGATGTTCCTTTACCTCTCTTAAAGGGGAGCCATGACTTTGAGCAAAATGACTTAAGGAGGCTCCGTAATGTGTGGTGTAGCATGAGGAGACAAGAAGAATTCAATGACAAGTATGGAGATATTGCAGCTCTCATGTTTATCACCCCTGACCTCCAAATGTTGAAAGCTATGCTCCATTTTTGGGACCCCTCATATCGGTGTTTTACTTTCCGACAATTTGACTTAGTGCCCACGATTGAGGAGTATGCTAGGCTTCTTAATAGAGACGACGTGCCAAAGGACAAAGTGTACTCACATGACCCTAAGAAGACGCCGAGAAGGATGCTGTCCAAATTGATAGGGATTCATGCCAATGAACTGGACAAGTACATGGTGGATGAAGGATGAAGTCTAGATTCGGAGTTCTTGCTTAGGCTGGTTGAAGCTCAAATTGATCAAAGGTTTGGTTTGGTAGCATTAGCCCTTGCTATTTATGGGTTAGTAATTTTTCCAAGATGGAAAAATCAAATAGATGGACATGTGATCAATTTGTTCGAGCAGATTGAGCATGGGGTACACCCAGCCCCACCAATTTTAGCCGAGACAATTCGATCTCTGAACTACTGTCGAGTCCATCAAAAAGGAAGGTTTTGGGGATGTGCACCATTACTTGCAGTATGGATGCTTAGCCATATGTCAACGTTGAAGTGCTTTAACCATCCGAGAAATTGATCTGAAACAAGTATGTCATACCTAAGCACCCGCTCTCTATATGGTCGTGACAATTGGCCTCCCCGAACTCCGATGATGAGGCAATGGATCAGTTTTTTCATGGAAATAGAAGAAATGGTCTGGAGGGCCAAGTGGTTTCCTCACACTTATACCATATATAGATGTGGAAGCAAACCTTGGGTTCCACTTATTGGTCCATGGGGAATAGTGGGCTATGCTCCGGCTATGGTCCGAAGACAAATGGCATCCCTGCAATTCATTCCGATGACTCATGGACTGTCCAAATTTGAATTCTCGTATGACGATGAAGGAGCCAATCATAAAATAAAAGAAGTCATTGAAGATTGGAAGGACACAAGAAGTGTGAAGCCCGGTCTCCCATCGTCTGAAACGACACCGAATACTTAATCGCAGGCTAGTAGGGAGGAAGGGATTTCTTGCTCCCAAGGTACAGGGTCCAGAGTTACCAATGCACCAATTTAATGAACCCAATGACTACTATGCTGAAGCAGAAGGGCGGTATGAAATCATTTATCGGCAGTGGACCACTGAGAGAAGGTCCTTGGAAGATCAACTTAGCACTGCAAGAAGAAAAATCCAAAGTCAAGAACAAATGGCCTCTAAGGATATTGAAATAGAGAGGTTAAGGAACACATGTCAAGCCCTCGAAACAATCATTCAGGGGAAGGATGGTCAACTTCAAGAATTCAAGAATGAAGTTAAAATCTTGAATCAACATTTGGAAAAACATGTTGAATGGTCTACTTTCTTGGAAAGTAAGAAGAATCGGTTAGAAGATGATGTTCTTTTCTTGACTAATGAAAAGGATTTCTATCATAATGCAAGCCAAGAAATGGAGCGGAAAGCTGAAATGGTTCTTGATAATATGAGGGAAATCTCCAACTATTCAAGAAAAGGGCAAGAGAAATCATTAAAGTGGAAGCCAAGCTAGCACCAGGAGAAAACCAAGATATTTTGACTCGGGTTAGAAAGGACCTTGACTTCCTAGGAAAATTTCACCGAAATTAGTTTCTTGTTCTAGGAAGGCTGATGTAATGACTCTTTCCATCTTATTTTGTAAAGCTAACTCCTCCATCTGACTTGAGGAGTAGCAAGAATCAACATGTGTAAAACTCTCTATGACCATAGAGCTTTTTCCTTTGAATAAATGAGGTTTATCGATATCGCTTGCTACTTTGGATCATGTCTCTACATGCATAGTTTTATTTTTGTTTGCATTTTTTTTTATTTTCTAATAATAAAAAATGAATACAGAAAGGAAAACTGTCTCTACGACACCCATATAGGACTCGCTCTCAATCAAGAGTCATGGATGAACTGGGTCAGTCACAAGAGGAGTTGAGAAGTGAAGTAAGCCAGCTCAAAGAACAAATGGCCAAGATCTTGGAAATTCTGGAAAAAACGAAGAACACAGAGGGGACTCCTTCAAAGGCAAATGATGATCCTTCTGCCACGCCTGCTCACCCGCCCGGCTTTACACCAGTTCCTTGGCAATATCCTAGTGTCACCTCTCAAGGGGCCATGATGCCACTCACAATTTACTCAAATAATCCTGAAATACAGGCATCTTCATTCCCACCATATGGCCTTCCACCTGGTTATGTGCCACCATTGTCCACCAATATTCCTGAGGGCAGTGCACCGACAGTTCCAACGAGTTCAAACCCTCTTCAAGGATCTCAACCAAATACCAGTGAGATTCCTCAGTACCCGGTTTCTATTCCACCTTATGGCATTTCTCCTGGTTTTATGCCATCCCAAATTACCAACCCTCTTGAGAGCGGCTCATCATTGGTAATACCTACTTCAGGGCCACAAGGCTCGACTCAGGCCCAACCTCCTTTCTACATGCCACAGTTTTTTCCCCATAAAGTCGCTGGAACTTCTCCGCTGAACCCTTCAACTGAAGGCATTCAATCCAAGGGAAAATTAGAAGTTCTTGAAGAAAGATTGCGAGCCATAGAAGGAACAAGTAGCTATGGTCTTCTGGATGCCGCAGAGCTCTGTCTTGTCCCGAATGTGGTAATTCCTCCAAAGTTTAAGGTCCCGGATTTTGAAAAATATAAGGGAACCACTTGCCCA
Organism: Ormosia semicastrata; assembly: GCA_029884595.1. Lineage (NCBI taxonomy): Eukaryota > Viridiplantae > Streptophyta > Magnoliopsida > Fabales > Fabaceae > Ormosia > Ormosia semicastrata. The sequence continues at coordinate 4,693,296 of JAQQTO010000021.1, read as the reverse complement.
AAGAATCATCTGACCATGTACATCCGCAAGATGGCATCCCATGCTCATGATGATAACCTGTTGATTCATTTCTTCCAGGGATAGCTTAGTTTGGAGCAGCTTCTAATTGGTATACACACACAACGTGCTCATATACGATGTTTCAAGGACTTGGTGATGCTTTCTTGAAGCAATATAAGTACAACATCGATATGGCACCGATAGGTTACAGATTGCAAAATATGGCTAAGAAAGGAGCTGAAACCTTTAAAGAATATGCTCACGGTGGAGAGAAATAGTGCTCAGTTGAACCCCCATTGACAAAAAGAGAAATGGTGGCCACATTCATTGACACTCTCCAAATCACCCTTCTATGACAAGATGATAGGAAGTGTGTCGTCGAATTTCTCAGACATGGTTATCATCGGGGAAAGAATTGAAGGAGGAATGAGAAGTGGAAAGATTGAAAGCTCAATGGGGACATTTAGTGCCAAAAAGCCTCCAAAGAGGGAAGAAAAGAGAAGGAGAAGCCCATGTCAGACTTTCGATCAAAGGAGTTTTGCCCAAGGAGACATAGCCAGGCACCTGTTAACCCTCAACCATCCTTCCAACCTCCCTACATGCCTTACTATCCATACATTGCTAATGCCTCTCAAGCTCCATACCCTCAGCCTTATCACCCAATGATCCCTTATCGTGCACCATCTCCTATCCCAAACCAAACACTCCCTACCATACCATATCAACCAACCCAACCATGGGCCCAAAACCCAAATACCAATCAAAGAAGGCCGCCACTAACCAAGAAAAGAAACCCGTCCAATTTGACCCAATTCCCATGACCTATACTTGAACTGCTACCACAACTCTTCCGAAATTCATTATTGGCTCCTTGCCCAATGAAGCCATTGGAACCCCCCTACCCAAGAGGGTTTAACCAGAATGCTAAATGCGAGTACCATGCTGGGGCTGTAGGTCACTCAACAGAAAATTACAGAGCCTTGAAGTTCAAAGTACAAGACTTGATTAATGCCAAATGGTTAAACTTTAAGGAAAAAACTCCTAATGTAGGCCGCAATCCCTTGCCTGATCATGGAGGTCCAGTAGTTAATGCCATAGAGAAGTCTTCTGGACGATGCCTCATAAGTCAGGTAGTTGATGTGAAAACTCCCATGAGAGTAATTTTTCAAGAGCTTTGCAAATATGGGTTGATACAAAACCAAGTTGAGTTTAAAAAGGCCAATGAAGATGAAACAGTGTGCAAGATCCATGGGGAAGTTGGGCATTCTATTGAGGAATGTGATGAATTCAAGCAGATTCTCCAAAGTTTGATGGACAGTCATCTAGTACAAATAAACAATCAGTACGATAATGGTGATGTCTATATGGTCAAAGAAGTTACACCTCCACCAGTTCAAGAGGCTGCCAATACCTATGCAACACATCCAATCATAGAGCAAAGTCCAGGTATACCAAGGCCATTAATGATTCATTATAGTAAAGAGGTGTCTCCGCAAGTCTCTTTTGGTCGGAATCCTATCACCATTCAAGTGCCGACTCCTTTTCCCTATAAGGATACCAGAGCTGTGCCTTGGAAATATGATGTGCAAGTCGTTGTGAATGATCTCCAAGACAATCAAATGAAAATCCCATCGGCTATCTCTAGCATATCTGGGATCGGTGGAATGACTCGGAGTGGTCGTATTTATACACCTGAGGATCTGCGTAAAGACCAAGTGGAGGAAGTGGAAAGAACTCGGAAAGGGAAAGGCAAGATGGGGGAAACTTCTACTGAAAAAGCCTTGAAAGAAAAAGAAGAACCAAAGGCAACACAGCAAGAGCTCTATAAGAAAGAAGTGACCGAAGAAGAAGCTTGTGAGTTCTTAAAGTTTATAAAGCAAAGTGAATACAAGGTGGTAGATCAACTGAACCGCACCCCTGCAAGAATATCACTTTTATCCTTATTAATGAACTCTGAGCCACACAGGAAGGTGCTAATGAAAGTGCTTAATCAAGCCCATGTTTCTCATGACATCACGGTTGACAAGTTGAATGGCGTTATCAGCAACATCACAGCAGATAATTACATCACTTTCACCGATGATGAAATACCCAATGAGGGAAGGGGACATAATAAAGCACTTCATATCTCAGTAAAATGTCAAGACCATATCATGGCTAGAGTACTGATGGATAATGGCTCTTCCTTGAATGTGATGCCAAAGTCGACACTCTCCAAATTACCTTTTGATGGGTCACACATGAAATCAAGTGCGATGATAGTAAGGGCATTTGATGGCACAAGGAGAGAAGTCATAGGGGAAATTGAAATACTAATTCAAATTGGTCCTTGCACTTTCAACATACTCTTCCAAGTGATGGACATTGCACCATCATATAGTTGTCTCTTAGGACGACCATGGATTCATTCTCACTGAGTTGTGCCTTCCACATTGCACCAAAAAGTCAAATTCATAGTTGATAACAAGATGATTACTTGTCTTTGGTGAAGAAGACCTCTTGGTGAGTAAGCCGCTAGACACCCCTTATATTGAAGCTACGGAAGAGGCTTTGGAGACTGCCTTTCAAGCACTCGAGGTTGTCAATACCATCTATATAAAAGAAGGAGCTCCAATTCCTAAGCCGCAGCCTTACTGTTGCATCTATAATGATGGCGAAAGTTATGCTAGAAGGGGTTATCGGCATGGAGAAGAAATTTGGCAAGAAACGACAAGGTGCCACAGACTTTTTCAACCCTTTGAAAACAAAGATAGATTCGGACTGGGGTACAAACCCACTAAGGCCGATAAGAGGAGGGTAATGGAAGAGAAAAAAGAGAAAATACTGGCTCGCTTGGAAAACCGAGAACCTAAAGTAGAGGGAGTCCCCATCTGTGATATACGACAAAGCTTCCGGAGTGCGGGAGTTGTGTTCGTAGACCAAGTGACCGCAGTTGAAGATGACGATTTTGTCAGTCATACAGACCTGGTGTATGCATGTTCTTCGGATACAAGACTCGACAATTGGGAGATCTCCGAGCTTCCCATAACCTTAAAGTCTCTTTCAAAGTAATTCTGTAATGCTTTTCCTTTAGCTCTGCCCAAGGCTTTAGGATTTTCATTTGTAAATGGGCTCACATGTTTCATTTCCAATAATTGTTATTAATAAAATACATTTTTGAGATCTCTCATTCTTCATTCCGTTAGCTTTCATCCCTCCATAGCCTTCTATTCATTTCATTTTTCTTGTGTCAACATCACTTATTGCAGATCTGAAAATGACTCTCTTGAAAGTGATAATGTCAATATCTCATCATATAATTTTGAACACCCTGTTAATCATGCTGATGAGGATAATGAGAATGATTGGGAAACTTCACCTGAGTTAATGAGATTACTTGAACAAGAAGCTAAAGAAATCCAACCCCATGAGGAACCAATTGAAGTAATTAACCTGGGGACTGAAAATGATAAGAAAGAAATCAAAATTGGCACCTCGATGAAAGAGGATGAGCGTAACAAGTTGATTAAGCTCTTGTTTGATTATAATGATGTCTTTGCATGGTCATACCAAGATATGCCTGGGCTAAACACTGACATAGTTGAGCACAAATTGCCACTAAAACCAGGGTACCCTCCGGTTAAGCAAAAATTGAGACGAATGAAACCTGAGATGTCCCTAAAAATCAGAGATGAAGTAAAAAGACAGTTTGATGCTGGATTTCTTGCAGTTGCAAAATACCCACAATGGGTTGCCAATATTGTTCCTATCCCAAAGAAAGACGGAAAGTCCGAATGTGTGTAGACTATCGAGACTTAAATAGGGCTAGCCCTAAATATGACTTCCGTTACCTCACATTGATGTTTTGGTGGACAACACTTTTTCGATTCATTTTTTTTTTTATGGATGGTTTCTCGGGATATAATCAAATCAAGATGGCACCTAAGACATGGAGAAGACCACATTCATCACTTTATGGGGAACCTTCGCTACAAAGTGATGCCTTTTGGTTTAAAAATGTTGGGGCAACGTATCGAGAGCTATGGTGACATTGTTCCATGATATGATGCATAAAGAAATAGAAGTTTATGTAGATGATATGATTGCGAAGTCAAAAACAGAAAGAAGAACATATAATCAATCTGCAAAAGCTTTTTGAGCGATTGAGGAAGTTCAAACTCAGATTGAATCCTACAAAATGCACTTTTGGTGTCAGATCAGGCAAACTATTGGGGTTTGTGGTGAGCCAGAAAGGAATAGAAGTTGATCCTGACAAGGTTCGAGCAATACCGACATGCCGGTCCCTCGCACTGAAAAAGAAGTTCGGGATTTTTGGGAAGGTTGAATTACATCGCTCGATTCATATTCCACTCACAAAGAACATGTGAGCCGCTTCTTCAAGTTGTTACGCAAGAATCGGCCATCAAGTGGAATGATGATTGCCAAAGAGCCTTTGAAAAAGTCAAGCAAAGATTTACAAGAACCCCGCTTTGGTGCCTCCAGGTGCCGGGAGACCTCTCATTATGTATTTGACGGTGCTTAATGAGTCTATGGGTTGCATCTTGGGCAAAGCATGATGAGTCCGGTAGGAAAGAACGCGCCATTTATTATTTAAGTAAAAAGTTCATCGACTATGAGGCAAAGTACTCATTGTTAGAGCGAACTTGTTGCGCCTTGGCATGGGCTGCCCATCGATTAAGGCAATACATGTTGTGTTACACTACTTGGTTGGTGTCCAAAATGGATCCTATCAAGTATATCTTTGAGAAACCCGCTCTCACTGGGAGAATCGCGCGATGGCAAGTTCTGTTATCGGAGTATGAAATTGTTTATGTCACCCAAAAGGCGATTAAGGGAAGTGCCCTTGCAGATTATCTGGCTAACCAACCTATAGAGGATTATGGGTCGATGCAATGTGAGTTCCCTGATGAAGATATAATGGCTCTGTTTAAAAATGAGGAATCCTCTGAAAAAGAAAAATGGACCATGTGGTTTGATGGAGCCTCTAATGCCTGGGGCACGGCATTGGAGCCATCTTGATCTCCCCTGAAGATAAATTCATCCCAATCACAAAGAAGGTTGTGTTTTGACCGTACTAACAATATAGCGAGAATACGAAGCATGTGCTTTGGGTATTCAGGCAGGAATAGAATCAAAAGCAAAGATCTTGGAAGTATATGGCGATTCTGCCTTGGTCATTCATCAACTAAAAGGAGAATGGGAGACCCGTGATGCTAAACTGATTCCATACCATGTTTACATCAAAGAATTGATTGAGCAATTTGATGAAGTCACTTTTCATCATGTTCCTCGAGAAGAAAATCAGTTGGCTGATGCTTTGGCCACACTATCATCAATGTTCCAAGTAAGTCATGAAAGGGACCTACCACTTATAAAAATGGAAAGTCGTGACTGTCCTGTATATTGTCAAGTGGTTGAAGATGAGCCTGATGGAAAGCCGTGGTACCATGACATCAAATGTTTCATCAAGAATAGGGAGTACCCTCCAGGTGCTTCAGAAAATGACAAGAGGACCCTGAGGAGGCTCGCAATGGGTTATTTTCTGAGTGGGGAAATACTTTACAAAAGAAACCATGATATGGTGCTTCTAAGATGTGTTGATGCAATGGAAGCAGAAAAGATTATTGAAGAAGTACATGAGGGCTCCTTTGGAACTCACTCCAATGGACATGCAATGGCAAGGAAAATCCTAAGATCTGGTTATTATTGGTTAACCATGGAAACTGACTGCTTCAATCATGTGAGGAAGTGCCACAAGTGCCAAACATATGCTGATAAGATCAATGCGCCGCCAGTCCCTTTGAATGTCCTAGCAGCACCATGGCCATTTTCCATGTGGGGTATGGATGTCATAGGACCTATTGAACCTAAGGCCTCAAATGGGCATCGCTTTATCCTTGTTGCGATAGACTACTTCACCAAATGGGTTGAAGCTGCTTCTTATGCCAATGTGACCAGGAATGTGGTGGTCAAGTTCATCAAAAGAGAGTTGATATGTCGTTATGGTCTACCGAATAAGATCATCACCGACAATGCAACTAACTTGAATAACAAAATGATGAAGGAAATGTGCGAAAATTTCAAGATCCAACATCATAACTCCTCACCATACCGCCCAAAGATGAATGGGGCTGTTGAGGCAGCAAACAAAAACATCAAGAAAATCATCCAAAAAATGGTTGTGACATATAAAAATTGGCATGAGATACTTCCCTTTGCTCTGCATGGTTATCGCACGTCTGTCCGTACCTCAACTGGGGCAACTCCTTTCTCTTTACTTTACGGAATGGAAGCCGTACTCCCTATTGAGGTAGAGATCCCTTCATTAAGAGTACTAATGGAGACAAAACTAGAAGAGGCCGAATGGGTCCAAGCTCGACTAGATCAGTTGAATCTTATTGAAGGTAAAAGGTTAATTGCACTATGTCATGGCCAGTTATATCAAAGGAGGCTTATGAAAGCCTATGCAAAAAAAGTGCGCCCTCGACAATTTCAAGAAGGAGACTTAGTGCTCAAAAAGATCCTGCCAATGCAAAAAGATCACCGTGGAAAATGGACTCCAAATTATGAAGGACCTTATGTCGTGAAGAAGGCTTTCTCTGGAGGGTCCTTGATTCTCACAAGAATGGATGGTGAAGATCTACCACTTCCTGTAAATTCAGATGCAGTCAAGAAATATTATGCATAAAAGCACTACTTGTCAAAAATAAAAAATAAAAAAAAAAAAAAAGAAAAAAAGAAAAACATGGCTCGCTAGGTGGAAAACCTGGAAAGGCTACCTAGGCAAAAGTTAGAGCGACCTGGTAGGTTGAAAACTCGAAAGAGCGACCTAGGCAAAAGTTAAGGTCCAAAATAAAAGGACAGTAGTGCTTGATATGACAAAGGAAGTGAGACAATATTGCTTGAGTCTCCATGCTAGGGAGAAGCAAATCTCTGCTTTAGAGCAAACTAAGTTTCCATATTGGGGCAGGCCAAATGATCCCAACTGGGGCAATCAAAGTCTTCATAGGCTGGTTAATGGATGTTCAAAATCGGGTATGCAGAGAATTGGCGCTGTTTACGATAAAGGGTTTCATTGGAAGAACTAAAGACCTTTGCCCTTATCATCCCCTTGTAAATTTTATGTTGATGACCATAATATTGCTTTCTTTTCACCATTCCCATTTCAATACAATATCGTCATGTTTTTACCTTTGCCTCTTCTTTGACTCAATATGCATTTTTCTAATAATCATATTGGAAAATGAAATGTGTGACATTGCTGTCCGAGCATTAAGAAGTGCTAATGACTTGAATGGTATAGGAAACACAATGATTCCTGATAAGAGTGTTGATAAAAGAGAAAGGACAACCAGGTCATCTCAAGGGTCATCTAAAGAGTTTTCCTATTGCTCTTGTGTGTCACATCTAATGCACACTTCAAGGGTCATTCTGGTTGGACATTTCAACCATCGGCTGAATAGACAAATGAAAGGATGCCATTAAATCCTATTCCAGTTCATCTTTGAAAATGATTGCAATCATGTCCTCAAGGGTCGTGGAGACAAAAAAACAAAAAAAACAAAAAAAAAACAAACAAACAAAAAAAAATAAAAAAAAAATTTTACTCTCATACATTTGAAGCATGCATTGCATAAATGCATTTGTTCTCATTTTGCTAGCCTTGACCTACAAAGGTCCAAATTGCTGTTTCTTTTTCTGGGTCCCCGTACCCATTGTTTTATGTTTTTTGGGTCCCTGCACCCATTGTATTCTCGTTTCCGGGCCCCCGCGCCCATTGTGTTTTCCTTTCCGGGCCCCCGCGCCCATTGTGTTTTAGGGAGATAGAGATAAGAAAGGAGAAGAAAAAGGAAGAACAAAGCTTAGGGAGATGATCCTTTAAGCTTCAATCCTCCACCAAGGTGAAGAAAGCTTCTAATCTTAGCTATTTCTGCTTCTTTTCTACCCAAAAATCGTAACCCTAGCAGCTGAAATCTATTTCTAAATTAATTTTTAAGGAAAAACTAATAGTACAGTATTTATAAATGAAATTAACTTCTGCGTGCCGCGACCCTCATCTTTGCGCGTCGCGGCCCTCCTCAACTAGGTCACTAGGGTCGCGGCTCTCACTACATGTGTGCCGCGGCCTTGAAGCCTTGGGTTGAAGTACTGGAATGCTGCTGATGCACCAAGCAGCACGGCCCTCTAAGCTAGGACACTCCATAGGCTTTTCCATCTATAGGATTTTCCACCCTATGCTGGGTCTTTACTTGCATCAAATTATCCATTTTGAGCCCACCTACAATTAAGAATTTTTCACCCAGTTAAGCTTAAGTGCATAATCTACTTAATTCATCAATGAGTTGGAAAGATTTTCTCAAAAGCAGAACGGAAAAAATTAATCATGAAATTGAGTGAGAATAAAGTCATAGTCTTCCATTCATGCCTCAAAACAAGGACTAAGCAATCAAAACACACACATATAGGGGCAGAAATAACTACATTTCAAGGAGTTATCACATTTGTGGCTAGTGTTGTCTGTGTATATATATATATTGGGTTTAAGTTTTTTCGCATTCTCTCAAAGCTTTCTATAATTACTCAGTTGCGATTATGAATATATGTTAGTATGTAGTATATATAAGTGATGTCTCTAGTACTAGTTATCTTTATATATCTCTCGTATATCTAGGATATATCTAGATATCTCGTATTAGGATGTTACGTAAACCATACTTTTCGGTGGTTTATGAACGCGAGAACTGCGTCGTAGAGGGGTTGGTTCTGGAGCATGTACTGGATCAGCATCCAGGGAGTGATCTTGAAGGGGCACATGAGGTTCTAATGACTGATTTGGATTGACATTATTACGTCTTTGGTACGTTAAGAGAGGTTTTGATGATGGTGGTCCTGTAGGAGAGTTAGAAAATAATGGCAAAATATAAATTGAAGAAGAGAAAGGGTCATGGTGAGTTGCAAAAAAATATTTATTTTCTTGAAAGATGACATTTCTAGAGACTCGAATCTGACATAGATTAGGATCATAGCATAGAAAACCTTTTTGGTGAGCAGAGTATCCAAGAAAGGCACATTAATTCAACATATTGAGCGGTGAACTTAGTGCTTTCTTGGGGAGGAAAATGGACGTAACACACACAACCAAATGTGTGAAGATTAGAATAAGTGGGTGGGTGACCAAATAACCGAGTGAAAGAAGAGTCACTGTTTAATGATGGAGAGAGTAAACGGTTAATAAGGTGGACAACAGTGGAGAAAGCTTCACACCAGAACCGAGATGACACAGAATACTCCAACAAAAAAGTACGGACAACATCAAGCAGATGGTGATTTTTTCTTTCAGCTACCCTATTTCATTAGGGAGTTGAAGGGCATGACCTTTGAGATACAATACCATTAGTTTGCAAGAATTCCTGAAATAAATAAGATGTGTACTCCCCTCCATTGTCAAAGCGAAGAATTTTAATTTTTGAAGAAATTTGGGTCTGAATATAAGCGTGAAAGAATTGAAAAGTAGAGAATACTTTGCTTTTAGAGCATAGAGAATAAATCCATGTGAAATAACTATAATTGTCAATAAAAGTGACAAAGTACTTGTAATTAGCATGAGATATAACAAGTGTCATCCCCCATAAATCACTATGGATCATATCAAAAGGTTATCCCACATTCGATTAATGAGATGGAAAATTACTTTTGCCAAGTTTACAAGAAATGCAATAAAAGTGAATAGCACTAAGAGATGAAGATTCTTAATTTCTTAGGAAACCAGATTTCAACAAGTCATGAAGTACATTTGAATTTGGATATCCAAGAAGCTTATGCCACGTTTAGTAATCAATATTAGTAGAATTACAATAAAAAAGGCATTGAACGACATGGAGACAAAGAGAAATGGATTGGAAAAAAGCATCCAACTTTATGCCCCTTCGCGATCATCTTCCCTATGTGTTGATCCTGCACAAGACAACTAGATTTTAAGAATTCTACCCAACAATCATTGTCAACTAACTGATCAACAAAAATAAGATTACTGGTGAGACCAGGAGAGATAAAGACATCAGTTAGAGATGAAGAAATATCACTAATGGTTGTGATAGGTAAATGTTTTCTATCAATAGTATGAATCTTGAGATTTCCAGAATATTTGGTGACATTAGTAAGGAATTGAGCATTGTTTGTCATATGGTGGGAAGCCCTAGAATCAAAGTACCAAGGAAAAGAGGTAGAAAAGGATTTACTTGAGAGTCCTAAAGCAGAGAATGTTGAAATGATCATTTGTTGAACTATTTCAGGAGTCAAAGTTTGAATAGGTGCAAGAGCAGTTTATTGCACAAAAGTTGTATTTGTAGAACTACTGGGAATAGAAGAACCAACCGAGGCAGTAAAGGTTGTGGTAGATCTCCTGGGTGGTCTTGTTGGACATTAATTTTTTAATAATATGTCCATTTTTTTTGCAATAACTGCAAAATTTTTTGGGATAGGATGAAGCAAAGTGTCCAAAGCCTTTGCAACAGAAACATTGAACAACGCTCATGTCTCATCCTCTTGGCTTGCCTTATGCTGCTTACGCCACTGGAACATAGGAGATTTTTTGTTGTTCCATGGTTGTTTGAATGAGAAAGCGTTGTTATTCAGGAAGCACATCATCGAGGGATGCATCTAGTGAGGGTACAGGGTCTCGGTTCATGAGATTGGACCGAATACCTTCAAAGTCAGATCTCAGTTTCATAAGAAATTGATCTCGTTTAGTAGTGTCAAGATCTGATTGTACAGAACTAAGACCTTCAAGAGTCAAGTTTTCATAGACTATGTCAGAGTATTCAGCCCAAAGATTCATGAAGTGAAAGTAAAACTCAGATATGGAGAGTCTGTCCTGCTGAAAAATTGTGATTTCATGTTCAAGTTGGAATCTTCGAGCAATGTTATTCTGACTGTAGATTTTCTTCAGGTAGGCCCACATATCAGTTGCAGTCTTAAAGGGTCGAAGATTGAGAACGATGTTGGGATCAACAGAGCCTATGATCTATGCCATGGCTTGAGCTTTTTTTACCTCCCACTTGGCATGTTCATCCTCGTGTGTTTCTTTGTTAGGAGCAGGGTTGTTGCCAACAATATGACCCCAAAGGTCCTTACCTTTGACAAATATCTGGAATTGGAATGCCCAAGCTGAGTAGTTCTTACCATTAAGATGAACCGATAAGATGTTATATTATTCCGCAAACATGAGGCTAAGAAAAGATGGTTCACGAAGAACCAATTCTGGACTAGGAATGATCCAAAAAATGACCAAGAAGAACAGAGTTTGAACTAAGACAGAGCTGAGAAGAAGAAAAACAGGACAAGAAACGTGGAGTTTTTGGCTAGGCTAGGCTAGGATCGTAAGCCGCTCTGGTACCATGTTAAACTCAGAAAAGTGAAGGCACAGTTGTATATTATTTTCTATTTCTAGAATGTTTACAATGGCAGAATATATAGAGGAAACTGTATACATTAAATGTCCTTATAAGATAAGCAATAAATTAATAAAACACTAAATACAATATCTACACTAAAAACGTGGAAACAAGACCAAGAGGCCACCGTCCAACAACTGGCCACCATCCAACAGTTGGCCTTAACATTCCCCCTCAACACACACTTTGAACAGAGAATTTCTCAATCAATTTCGTTGACACAAATCATTATACTAGTTACACATATACATGCTAATAATTATACAGATACACTAATACTTTCTTTCTTTCTTTTTGTATATAAGGTTTTTTCTGCAAAATAATAATAATAATAAGAGTGTTACTTTATAAATTAAAAATTACAAAACAATACTACTATAATGCAAAATGAACTAATTTATTAGACCAAATACAACATCACCTACCTAGCACTATGATCACATGGTTTCATAACATTTAGGTGACATACGTGGTTTTACCAGAATCTCAAGAGGAGTAGCTTTTTCGTTGGACAATCCAAGTTTTTCAGTCATATCAATTGGTTCACTAGATGGAGTTAAGATTTCAAAGGAGTGCAAAAAATTAGCCAGAGTTAAATAAATCATCTGAAGTCCAAATGATATTCCAGGACATATCCTTCTGCCGCTTCCAAAAGGTAACAACTCAAAATGAAGACCCCTAACATCAACCTCTTTGTGAGTAGTAAGAAACCTTTCTGGCTTGAACTCCAATGGATCTGGCCAAATACTAGGATCTGTGTGGATCTTCTTCAGGTTTGTGATTAGTCGAGTTCCCTTTTTGACATAATAGCCACCCAAAGTGCAATCTTCTGTGAATTCACGAGGCCCTGAGAGAGGGACTGGTGGATACAACCTTAGTGTCTCTTTGACTATAGCTTGAAGGTATACCAGCTTATTTATATTTGACTCACTTATGAATCTCTCTTTCCCAATTTGAGTATCAAGTTCTTCTTTTGCTTTTTCTAATGTAAGAGGATTTCTCAATAGCAAACACATTGCCCATGTAAGGGTAACAGTAGTTGTGTCAGTTCCTCCCAAAATTAACGCCTGCAAATTAAGTACAACTAAAATTCCATAAGTACAACTAAAATTAAGTTCAGGTTTAAAAACAAATCCTAGTCAAGCTTTTGTAAATCAAGAAATACAGCAAATAGAAATGTTGTTAGCACCTCAAGATTTTGTTGTAATTTTTACACCATTTGAATATCTGTACAGGGATTGATCTATTTCTTGTATCAACTCCGATTTTTTCGTCACATTTTTCTCTCACATCACTTTTTATATTATTCTTCATATCATTAATCACATCATTTTTTCTTTATCATTTTATCTTACTTAATCACAATTATTAAAAAGTGTAATAAAAAGTTACGTAAGATAGAAAATGATATGAGAACATCATTTTCCTTCTTGTATAAAGACTCATATTTTGCAAATCGGGCCAATCCCATTAAAAGAAGGTACTAATAAAAAAGAAATGGTATATAAAAGGTTTTGATATGCAAATAAGATTTCAGAACAATATAAATTCTTACATGTTTTTCACAAGAAAATGTTGTTACTGTGTACCATTCAATGGTCACCAACTCAGCGATGTGAGCTATTATTGTCTTTCAATTTATTTATTTTTTAATGTCATAATTGAAGTGTTGAACATTGAATAATATAGAAAAACAACTTTTTTTTTAAAATACATAAGGATTTCTCTTGGAACAAAAAAGGAATAGGAAAATCCGTTGTTGAAGAAGGGAAGTAAAAATATAATTTTCCTAGGAGCACCATGTTCTATATCTAAGAGTAATAATATTTGTACATAAAAAATTCAACATTATTTTTAGATCTCTTTATTTTTAGATAATAAAATTAATAAGAAAACTACACATTTCAACACACTTTTTTTCTATCTTTGCTTTATCGAGTGATGTTAGTGTAGACTCGGGTTTACAGTGAAATCTTATACGTAACATCATATCCACCATTGAATATGTACTTATTTATAATGTAAAATTATATTTTGAATTGTAGATATGTTATCACATATAGAGTTTATTGTAAATCCGAATCTATATTAATATTATTGAATTTTACTAAATAAGTTTGATGTATAGTTGATGTAAAATTTTTTGATGTGTGAATAACGTTACTCTACATCTAAATACATACCAATATTGTGGCTTTGATTATGGTATCAGCATCACACTCATCAATCGTTGCTCCATCAAGCACTGAAATCATCACGTCTACGAAGTCTTGATCACGTTTAACCTTTTCATCCAAAGCCCTGTTCTGGTGGTGCTCCTCTAACCACTCACCTAAAATCTTGTCCAATTCCTTAGCAGTTTCTTTTATGGCCTTCTCATATCCCCCAAAATCAAACCATCTCAGATAAGGAATGGCATCTGCCACCGTGAATACTCCCATCAAATGCATGAACTCCCTTAAAGCTTTCAGACACCTTTGTGCTTCTTTCTCGTCAACCACAGCTGCAGCACCAAAATATTTTTTCCCAACAACCATTCTAAGAACAATGTTGAGTGACAACTGAGCGAACCACTGCTTCAGATCCACCAAAACATAGCTAGACTCGTTTGTTCTACTGGACCAAACATTAAATAGCTCTTTAATCGAAGTTTGAACTTCAGAGACACGAACATGGCCTAGTAGCTCAACTCGGCGATTGGATAGGATCTCTAAAGTTGCAATCTTACGCAGTTGGCGCCAGTATGGACCATAGGGTGCAAAAGCAAACATGGCTTGGTTGTAGGTCATATGTTCAACAGCAACAAGCTTGGGGCGAGAGGAAACGACCATGTCGTTTGTGGTGAAGCATTCCTTAGCCATTTCCCAATTGCTGAGTACCAAAGCACGTGTGGCACCAAGCTTGATGGTGAAAATGGGTCCATACTTGTCAGCTATGGCACCCAAGGTTAAATGGGGTGTTTGTGTACCACTCAACAGTTGGAGGTGACCAAGTATAGGCCAAGCACCTGCCACTGTGGGAGGTTCTCTAACATGAGCATCTTTCGAGGGACGATAAAGAAACAAACGCAAGAAGATTAGAGAAAGGAGTGCAATTGCAATGGCGTTTAGGCAAATTAGAAGTAAATCCATTTAAGGTTGTATATTGCTGGGCCTGCTGGAGAGATTTGTTTGGCTTGGATGTTGTTGTGGATGTATAGCTCTTTTGAGTAGAGATATGTCTAGATGCAGGGTTTTTATAAGGGATTTGAATTTTTTTTATGTCATTTTTTTTTATATAGTGAAGTAAAAGACAGAAATAAATACTAAAATAAATAAATAAATTATAAATTATGACTGAGACTTATTAATAAATATTTTTGTATTTATTTTTCTCTTTCACTTGATCACATAAGAAAAAAGTATGAATAATGACACTTTTGAGATTGAGAAAGTTATTTGCACTTTTTTTAAATAAATAATATTGAAAAATATATTTTCATCATTTTTCTTATTTAAAGAAAAAATGTAATATTTTTATGTAAAAAAAAAGGTGTACGAATACAAAACTCGAATTACAATAGAAAAATTAAGAGAGAGAATGGATCATTCTAAACTCAATCTAAAATTATGATTATGAAATTTATTTTTTCAAAATATTTTCTTTACACTATTACTATCTTGATTGGGAATAAAATGAGAAAGAATGTTAAAATATATATCTTTTATTTTTTAACAAAAAAAAGTGATGTAAAAAATATAATAAAAATAATATGTCGATAGTATTATTGTATAATTATTTTAGGATCAAACTTAGTATTTATATAATAAATAATTTTGTTATTTGAATACTTATAATATAATATTCAACTAACACTTATTTTATATTAATATTCGGTATATTTATTTTACATCATAATATAGTATATATTAATATTCACCTATTTTTACATTCACATATAATATTTATATGAAAAAGTATTTGATAAAGACTTTTTTTATATAGCAAAATGCCAAAATTCCAAAACCCAAAAGGCTCCAATCAATCAAATCTTTTTTTGGGCCAAATAATCAATCAAATCATGAGACTAGACAAAGTCCAACATGGCCCAGTGGACGAAATCTGTGGTATTGAGATGTCATCAGGGAATTAAGGGCTCGTTTGGTGGCCAAGATAAGAAAGGTAGGATAGGATAAGCTATCATATCATACTTTAATCAATAGTTTGGTGAACCAATAGGATAGGATATGGTTATCCTATCAGCTTATCCTATCCTACTCACTAGTTAAAATTTTATCATAGGGGTGAGGCTGGGTTAGAAGCAAATAGGATAGGATATCATTTTTTTTTCCACTCCAGCCCTCCATCATAAACACCACCCATCCACCGTCCCAATCGAGACCACCATGGTCCAATCTCTCACCTCCATAACCAATGTTCAACCTCTACCTAAACAAACTTCTACATCTCACCACCAAGCCCCGGAATCACCGACCGCCATCTTCTTTCCGCTCGCTATCACGTCCGCAGATCCATCCATATCGCGCACCAACACCGTGAGCCGCCGTAGGGTCGCTCCTCTGCCGCGTCGCGCCTCCACGTCGCAGATCCGAGGCCACCATCGTTATCCATGCGCCATTCGTGCTACCTGATACCACTCCTTCACCGCGAATCAGCCACCTCTTCACGCAGCAGCTGTAGCAACCCAAGCACCATGCCTCCCTCTAAGTCTTTAGTCACACACATATAGCTCTATCTCTTTTGCTTCTCTGTTTCTTGCTTTCATTTTTATTCTATCTATTTTATGTAATTTTTTATATAATTTTTTATAATTTAAATGTATAAAATGTAAAAAAAATTAATTTTTTAAAAATATGTAATTGATATAAAGGTAAATTTGTCATTTACATATAATTTATATCATATTTTGATAATATCTCGATTTATATCAAACACAAGCAAAGATAATATAATACTATCCCGTCATTGGTTATCTAAGTGACATCAAACATCGAGATAGGATAACAGCTTTATCCTCGCTTCATATCCTATCCTACTCTTATCTTCTTTCTCTTATCCTATCCGTTTCTTATCCTATCCTGGACCACCAAACGAACCCTAAATGTATGCAGCATGATAATGAGAGGAAAAAAATGATGAGAAAAGGATAAGTTAAGCTATTTACACACTTGTTCCAAAACAAAAAAATTAGTATTTCAATAATAATATTTTTATCACAAATAATGTATATATTTTTTTATATTTTTTAATATCATTTATTATATTTATTTATTTTTATTATTTTTTTCACTTAATTATAATTATTAAAAAATATATAAATAATAATATACTTTTAAAAAGAGATATAAGACTATCATTATTTTTAGTATGTACAGAAAAAGTAAACCGTGAATGCGATGAGTCGATGACTAAGTGAGAGAAAAAAAAATGGTGAGACGAAAAGTAGAATGGAAAGAAATTTGCTTCGTGTAATTAAGTAAAAAGACTATAAAGGATAGGATAAGATGCAGTGTACCAGCGTGAAAGAGACCACGCCGTTGAGTGCAATTCACTTATTCTTATTTTCAAATTTGGCTGCTTAATTTGGTTTATTATATATATTGTTGATATTTTAGTATATATTTAAAAGAAGTTTTTAGTTTGGGACTAACCTATTCTTTTACTATTTGACTTAGTCAATGACAGAAAGTTTGGCCGTAACTTTCTGTTTAGCTTTTTTCTTAATTTTTGACGATGAACGTTAAAGGTAATGTTCTTATTTTCTAAAACAGAAAAAAATGTTCATATATATTTTATTATAAAATTATGAAAGCTCTCTTTTAGAGTTAATTTTATTTTTTAAGAGAAAGACAGATAATACACTCCAAATATGTTCATATTCTTTTTTATAATAAAATCATGGAAGCTCTCTTTTAGAGTTAATTTTATTTTTTGAGAGAAAGACAGAGAATACACAATAAATTCGAATAATATTCTTGTGTGCAAGAAACATTGATATAGAGAGAGTTTTTGGGCTGTTTTATCCTGAGGGCAACATTGTTGATATACTGCTTGCACCGAAAGAGGCAAAGTTACGAATCGTCTTAAAAAGAACGACCTAGTTCGTGACTCAACCCACAATTCTCAAGTTTTTTGTCAATAATTTTTTCTTTTCAAATTTCGAAGTAATATCTTTTACAATTTTAAGACGTATTTTTATTCTACCATGGAGATTGAAAATAAGTCTGTTGCTAATACTAATAACAACAACAACAAACCTTTCAAGTTCGAAGGTCTATTTTTTAAGAGATGGAAAAGTAAGATGTTCTTTTATATTACTACGAAAAAGGTTGCTTCTTCTCTCACTATACTAAACCTGGACAAGTTGATCCACCTACTACTGAAAACACAAAAGAAATTGAAAATTGGGAAAATGATGACTTTATGTGCAAGGATTTTATTTTGATTACTCTGAGTGATGAACTATATGATTATTATTCTTCGTTTAAGACTGCTAAGGATGTTTGGGATTCTTTGTAAAAGAAATATGATACTGAAGAGGCTGGGTCAAAGAAATATGTTGTTAATCGCTATATGAAGTATCAAATGGTTGAAGACAAATATGTTGTTTCCCAATCCCATGAACTCCAGAAAATTACTCATGAAATTTTATCTAAAAGTATGCAGATTGATGAACAGTTTCAGGTTGCTGTGATGATTGACAATTGCCACCAAGCTAAAATAATTTCAAGAATGATTTGCGCCACAAATCGAAGGAGTTTTCGATGGAAAGCCTGATCTTCAAACTCAGGGTTGAGGAGGAGGCTCAGAAATAAGATTCGAATGATGATGTTTTTGTTGTTTCAAACAACAACAATAAAACTCTAGCACACTTGAAGCCAAACAGGAAGAATATGAAGCAGAACCATAACCAGAACCAAAACCAAAACCAAAGGTATAACCAGAATAAGAACATAAACAACTAGAACTAGAACAGGAACAACAATGGACCCCCTTTAAGGTAGCAAACACACAATAACAATCAGTTTATGTGTTATGCTTGCAATATACTTGGTCACATGGCTCGAAATTGTAAGAATTGTCATCCTACAATTCAGGCTAATGTGATTGAGGAGGAGCCACTTATGGCTATGATTACTGAAATCAATATGATTTCTAGTTCTAAAGAGTGGTGGGCAAATTCAGGCATAGCTTGCCATGTGTGCCATGATCGTTCCTTATTCAATACTTATTCTAAAGTCAATGATGTGAAAGTGTTGTTGGGTGATTCCCACACCACTAAGATAGCTGGAACTAGTACTGTAGAATTGAAGTTTACTTCCGGAAAGACACTCCTTCTAAAGGATATCTTGCATACTTTAGAAAATGAGAAAGAATCTTGTTTCTAGTTTTCTACTTAACAAGACTGGGTTTGTTCAAAACATTGGTTCTGATTAGTATGTCATCACCAAAAATGGATCATTTGTTGGTAAGGGTTATGCTTGTGATGGTATGTTCAAGCTGAAAGTTGAGATGAATAAAATTGCATCTTCTTCTTATATTGTTAGTAATTTTAATGTTTGGCATGCTAGACTTTATCATGTTAATAAAAGGCTAATTAAAAATATGAGTAATTTAAGTATTATTCCTAAAGTACAACTAAAGGACTATGATAAATGTGAATCATTGATATGCATAAAATACACTAAGAGCAAGTACACTCTATCGTATAATAATATAGGACTTAAGTCCCAGTTGTCGATCTTACGAGGAATAAGATGTAATTATTAGATTCGCTAAACCCTTGGTTATTTAAACATTCGAAGGTGTGAAGAGAAATTCAAAATAAAATTAAACAACAAATAAAGAAGAAAGATAGAACATTAATCAATGTAGAAATAAATCACTTAGAAAGAAATTAGGGCACAAGATTCACTTGAGTCTAATTAACCAGAATTTCACTCGTTTATGATGTAACGTAATTCTCTTGCCAAAATCTCTTAATTACTATTGAGTCCCAATAATCATGGATAAACAATATTTTATTCCCAATTAATCACATATTTAGTCATTTAGTTGAATTAATTAGGAATGCATTAAGCCCCAATTCAAGAGATAAACTAACCTAATTATCATTTCAATTAGTAAAATAAATTAATATTTAGTCATTCACTAATCTAATCATAGGTTTATTATATGAGTCCACTCATTAATTGCGGATGGTCACCATTCAAACAGTGAATTAAAGCATGTCAAAATTAATCAAGTCTTGACAAGAATTCAAACAATACAATAAACCCAAAAGAAATTACTTTAATCAAATACAAATTAAATAGAAAAATAAGATTCCCCATAGCCCTAGCTATGGGATTAGCTACTCATGTTCAATAACAAACCCAAATCATAATACAAATCCATGGAAAGAAAAACCTAAAGAAAGGGAAAAATTAAAGGGAAGAGAAATCGAAACCCTTGTTATAGAGATTATGATCTTCAAGCCTTCAAGAATTGCGTCCTCTCTCGTGGCCGCCTACCAGAGATTCCTGAAAATGCTCTATTGTGATTTATCTCCCAAAAGTATGTTGTCGTAAAAGTTGTCATCAAGTTTAGGGATTCGCTTCTATATATTAGTGAGGGGCAAAACATCCATATTTACGCACAAGAGACCTCACACGGCCATCTCTAAGCTCGACACGGCCGTGTGAGCAATAAATCAACATAACATTGTCTCTAAGTCAGAGACGCTTCACCACACCGCGAGGGTAAGTGAATGATCTATCGGCCAACTGTAGTGAAATGTTAGTAGGCTTTGGTTCCTACATTCCTAATTTCTTAAAAATAGCAAAAAATATCAAATTTATACTAGCACCTAAATCACATAATGCTTTCTCAAAATAAGAGTTACCAATAGAGTAAGGAATAGTGAAACTCCCTAGATCTTTTAATTTTGGGGTAGCTTCTTCAAGAGAATGGCGAAGCACTCCTCATTTAGCCTTATCGTCTCAAATTCCTCAAGTTTGCATTTTTTTTGTAAGTATTTCCTTCAAAAACTTTGCATACTTAGGCATTTGGGAGATGACTTCAATAAATGGAATGTTAATTTGTAATTTTTTGAACATCTCTAAGAATTTAGCAAATTGTTTGTCTTGCTAAGTGTTCTTGAGCCTTTGAGGGGATGGAATAGAGAGCTACTGTGACTCACTTACATGTACCGCGAAGGGTGCTTCACTTGCCTTTTTGTTTTCCACATTAACTGACTCATCAAGAGTATCTCCATGCTCTTGCATTTCCTTCTCTTTTTTCTTGGGGAGCTCCCTAAGCTCCTTGTCACTTCTCAAGGTAATTGCCTTGATATGTTCCTTCAGATTAGACTCGGTAGTACCAGACAATGTCCCCGGTGCCCTTTCTGACATCAAGGTAGCTAACTAGCTAATCTGAGTTTTCATGCTCTTCATTTGGGCCTCTGAATTCTGAATGTATTTCATTATAAGATTTTCAAAATTTTGCTTCTCTTCAGTTGCTTGGAAACCAGGGGGTGGTTGCAAAGCTCGTTGATGGCTCTGTTGATTGCCTTATTAATTTGCCCATTTGAAATTAGGGTGGTCCCTCCGATCGGGATTGTACGTAAAATTAGGATGGCCCTAC
The DNA here is from genome assembly GCA_029884595.1 of Ormosia semicastrata. NCBI lineage: Eukaryota > Viridiplantae > Streptophyta > Magnoliopsida > Fabales > Fabaceae > Ormosia > Ormosia semicastrata. The sequence continues at coordinate 4,672,219 of JAQQTO010000021.1, read as the reverse complement.
CAACTTGACAGTTTGAGCTTTTATGTCCTTGTTCGTCACATGTTTCACATATGATTGGTGGAGATGCATTATTTGCCACTATTAGAGTCTCAACCTTTTTTGTCAATGCTTCCAATTGACTCAAAATGGCAGTAGAAGAGCTAACAGCATGCACACCGACTTGTTTATTAGTTATGTGGCGCTCATTTTGTAATTGATAATTGTTAAGTGTCATTTCTTCAATCAGTCTATGGATTTCAGTCAGTGTTTTCCTCCAGATTGTACCTCTTGCAGCGGCATCAATGAGTGAATGGTTGGCAGACGATAAACCATTGTAAAAAGTCTGTACTTATTGCCATACGAGTAATCTATGATGTGGACATCTTCTCACCAACTCTTGAAAATGTTCCCAAGCTTCATAGAGAGTATCCATATCAAACTGCACAAAAATAGAAATATCATTCCTTAACTTAGTAGATTTAGAAGGAGGAAAATACTTAGCCAAAAATTGTTATGTCAACTGATCCCATGTGGTGATGGAACCGCTTGGTAGTGACATTAACCATTGACTCGATCTATCCCTAAGAGAGAGAGAGGAAAAAGTTGCAATCAGATTGCATCATCTGTCACCCCATTATACTTGATGGTGTCACACAACTGTAAAAACTTGGCCAGATGTTGATTTGGATCATCCGAAGACAATCCACCAAACTGAATAGAAGTTTGAATCATGGAGATCAATGCTGGTTTGATCTTGAAGATGTTGGCCACCACGACTGGTCTTGTAATACTCCCTTTGTATCCTCCAGTCGTGGGCATAGAATATTCGTGCCTTGTTCACTCCGCTGGGGTAGCTCGTTCTTCACAAGTCTCATCAACTATCTGTCTGTCCATCCTCCTTATAGTTTCTTCAGTCATAACTTCAGTATGAGATTGCTTCCTTAATTGCGAGCTATTTTCTCAATTTCTAGATCAAATTACAAATTAGGAGATTGAGAACGAGTAAGCATAAACAAGAAATATAAGCAGGGAGATGAAGTGACAAACAAATTAAAAATAAAAAAAATAAGAAATAAAACAAAAGTTCATCTAAATTAATTAGAGCTTTTAGCTTATAATATTACAAACTTACTCTCCGACAACAGCGCCAAAAACTTGATACACGTGAAATACACTAACAACAAGTGCACTCTATCATATAGTAATATAGGACTTAAGTCCTAGTTATCGATCCCACGAGGAATAAGAGGTAATTATTAGATTCGCTAAACCCTTGGTTATTTAAACAATCGAAGGTGTGAAGTGAAATTCAAAATAAAATCAAATAACAAATAAAGAAGAAAGATGGAATATTAATCAATGTAGAAATAAATTACTTAGAGGGAAACTAGGACACAAGGTTCACTTGAATCCAATTAACTGGAATTTCACTCATTTATGATGTAAGGTAATTCTCTTGCCAAAATCTCTTAATTTCCAATGGTCATGGATAAACAATATTATATTCCTAATTAATCACCTATTTGGTTATTTAGTTGAATTAATTAGGAATGCATTAATCCTTAATTCAAGAGATGAACTAACCTAATTGTCAATTTAATTGGTAGAATAAATTGATGTTTGGTCATTCACAAATCTAATCATAGGTTTATTATATGAGTCCACTCGTTAATTGCGGATGGTCATCGTTCAAACAATGAATTAAAATATGCCAAAATTGATCAAGTCTTGACAATAATTCAAATAATATGATAAACCCAAAAGAAATTATCTTAATCAAATACGAATTCAAAACTAATTAATCAGAAAAACAAGATTCCCCATAACTTTAGTTATGAGATTAGCTACTCATTTTCAATAACAAACTCAAATCATAATACAAATCGATGGAAAGAAAAACCTAAAGAAAGGGGAAAACTAGAAGAAAGAGAAATCAAAACCTCTTTTATGGAAATTGTGATCTTCAAGCCTTCAAGAATTGTGTCCTCTCTCGCGGCCGCCTTTTAGAGATTCCTTGCAATGCTCCCTTGTGATTTATCTCCCAAAAGTCTATTATCGCAAAAGTTGTCCTCAGGTTTAGGATTCACTTCTATTTATATTAGTGAGGGTCAAAACGTCTATTTTTATGCACAGGAGACCTCACATGGCCGTGTCTAAGCTCGACACGGCCGTGTGAGCAATAAATTAGCGTAACTTCAATGTAAGGGAGACACGGGCATGTCTCCCAGAGACATGGCCGTGTCTCTAAGTCAAAGACGCTCCCCAAGTTAGACAGGGCTATGTCTAACTTAGGAATCGCTTCTGAATTAACACAGGGCCCTGTCTAAGCCAAAATGATATTCTTTTGCTCTGCAAACACAGTGTCTTCGCTTGATTTCACTCCAAATGTGGTAAACCTCTTTCAATCTGCAAAAACTGAAGACAATGTTAATGACCATATAAAATTCACCAATAAACACAAGTAAATCGCCATAATTCATCCTGTTTGAGACTACAAAATATAGACTTATCAATCATGCAGTCAAGCCAAAATAACTAAGACTTCACACAAATCTATAGAACGAGAATCTAAACCTCTTGATTTGATTCATTCTGATATTTGTGAATATGATCATGTTTTAACCAGAAACAGGAAAAAAGGTATTTTATTACTTTTATAGATGATTGTTCAAATTATACCTATGTTCACTTGATGTGCCATAAAAGTGAAGCTTTTGATATATTTAGAGTGTTTATGAATGAAATAGAAAATTTGCTTGGGAAAAAAATTTAAAAAATTTTGTAGTGAAAGAGGCACAGAATATAATTCTATTGAATTTAATAAGTTGTGTGAAACACTTGGAATTATTCATGAAGTAACTGCACCTTGTTCGCCTAAAATGAAAGGAAAAGCTGAACAAAAAAAATAGCGCACTATTTAAGCTTGTTGTAGCTATTTTGTTGAATTCTAGTGCATCTTCTCTTTGATGGGGAGAAATTCTCCTAATTGTTTGCTATATTTTGAATAGAGTTCCTAATTCAAAAACTAGTGTTTCACCTATTGAATTATGGTTAAATAGAAAACCAAATGTTTCATATTTTAGAATATAGGGTTGTTTGGCTTATGTGCGAATACCAAATCCTAAAAGATGTAAACTAGCAAGTAAAGCATATGAATGTGTTTTTTTTATATGCATTAAATAGCAAGGCATATAGGTTCTTTGATATTAAAAATAAAGTGATTATTGAATCACTTAATGCTGATTTCTTTGAGGACAAGTTTCCATTTAAATCTAAAATTAGTGGGGGTTCTACTGAAAATGTTGTTGCTAATGAGCTAATGATGTCTAAGCGTAAATAACCGTCTAATACTAAAATTAAGTTAAGAAGAAGTGTAAGACCTAAAATATCAAAAGATTTTGGACTTGATTTTTATGCTTTTACTTTAGAAAGAGAACCCATTTCTGTAGAAGAGGCATATAAGTCTACTGATTTTGTATTTTGATGAGAAGCTGTGAATGATGAAATGGATTCTTTGCAATCTAATAAAACGTGGAAACTTGTTGATTTGCCTTCTGGCTGTAAGCCTATTGGTTGTAAATGGGTACTAAAAAGAAAATTAAAGGTTGATGGTTCCGAAGAAAAATACAAAGTTAGACTTGTAGCTAGAGGCTTTAAGCAAAGAGAAAATATAGATTTTTTCGATACTTATTCTCATGTCACTAGAATAACTTCAATTCATGTTCTATTTGCTATTACTATTATGCATAACTTGATTGTACATCAGATGGATGTTAAGATAACTTTTTTGGATGGTGACTTGAAAGAGGAAATTTACATGGACTAACCTGAAGGATTTATTATTCCTAGACAAGAACATAAGGTATGTAAATTAGAAAAATCCTTACATGGTCTTAAGAAGCACCTAAGCAATGGCATGATAAATTTGATTATCTTGTTATTAGTCATGGTTTCAGAATATATGAAAGTGATAAGTGTATTTATTATAAGCTTGTTGGTAATGTGTGCACTATGATATGCTTGTATGTGGATGATCTATTAATATTTGGTACAAATATTAGTGCTATTAATTTAGTGAAACATCTTGGAAAGACTAATGTTATTCTTGGAATTAAAATAACAAGGACAAGTAATGACATTTCGTTGGATCAATCTCATTACATTGAAAATATGTTACGTAGATATAACTATTTTGATTGCAAACCTGTTTATTCTCCTTATGATACCAGTGTTAAATTATTTAAGAACACTGGTGAAAGCATTAGGCAATATGAGTATACTAGCATTATTGGGAGCCTTCGTTATGGCACTGATTGTACCTGACCTGATATTGCATATATTGTTGGAGTTCTTTGTAGATTTACTAATTGTCCTAATGAAGAACATTAGTTTGCTGTTGGAAGGCTCATACGTTACTTGAAAAGAACCATGAACCTAGGTTTACATTATCAGAGGTTTCCCACGGTCCTTGAAGGATTCAGCGATGCCAATTGGAATACCCTTTTGGATGATTCAAAAGCAACCAGTGGATACATTTTTAATATCGCTGGTGGAGCTGTTTCTTGAAAATAAAAAAAACAAACTATTCTAACTCAATCTACTATGGAGTCAGAACTTATTGCTTTGGCTACCATTAGTGAGGAAGCTAGTTGTTTGAGGAATTTGCTAGCAGATACTCCCTTATAGGAAAGACCTACGCTGGTTGTTTTAATCCACTATGATAGCACTGCGGCTATCTCAATTGTTCAGAACTATTATTACAACGACAAGAGTCGACATGTACATAAAAAACACAGCACTGTAAGAGAATATCTTTCTACAAGTGCTATGAGAGTGGATTATGTTCAATCTTATGAGAATCTTGTCGATCCTTTGACAAAAGGATTAACACGTGAAAAAGTATGGAACACTTCAAAAGGAATGGGACTAAAGCCTATGGATAAATGAGTCAATAATGATGGTAGCCCAAACTATTGAGTGGAGATCCCATGAAAAAGTTCAATGGGAAAAATGAATCATTAGTGATATACATGGAATTATGCAATTATACATGGGGTCTTATACTCCAAGTCCATTCTAATAGCATGATATTCTGTAGCGATGGAAAATGTTGAGTTTATTAAAACTCTTAATGAGGACTATAGCAAAAGTGGGGTATTTTGCTATAGAAGCACTCTTGATAACCTCACCTATATATATGCGAATGTGAGGCCGCATTCTATAAGAATTTGGCAAATTCTTTAGTACATATACTAGAACTGGGATAGAAGCACATGAGAAAAGTGTTGGCTTTAGAATTGCGTGCTAACAGGATTGTGTGTGATATTTCTTCTTTGTATATCCTAGAATGATAGTTCAATGTTAATTCACTATCTATTCTTATACACTGGTAGGACTGTCACTAGGTAAAGGTTCAAGTTCAAAGAACACATTTGCTGATGCACAAGTCTTGACTGTCTTTCTCAAAGTTTTATTTTCGTTCTTTTAAATATAAGTGGAAGATTATTGATATTTTAATATATATTTAAAAGAAGTTTTCAGTTTAGGGCCCACCTATTAACTTGACTTTATCTTTTTTACTATTTGACTTGGTCAATAACAGAAAGCTTGGCCATGACTTTCAGTTCAGCTTTTTCCTTGATTTTTGGCCTTGAACGTTAAAGGTAACGTTTTGATTTTTTGGCCATGAACGTTAAAGGTAACGTTCCTATTTTCCAAAACAGAAAAAAAGACATTCATATTTTTTTATTATAAAATCATGTAAGCTCTCTTTTAGAGTTAATTTTATTTTTTGAGAAAAAGATAGAGAATACACTGCAAATTCGAACAGTGTTCTTATGTGCAAAGAATATTGATACAGAGAGAGTTTCTGGACTGTTTTATCTTGAGGGCGACGTTACTCATACACTGCTTGCACAGAAAAAGGTAGAGCCATGAATCTTCTTAAAAAGAATAACTTAGTTCGTGACTTAACTCACAATTCTCAAGTTTCTGGTTAATAATTTTTTTCTTTTTAGATTTTGAGATAATATCTTCTATATATATATAATGATAAGATCCAGTTTACTAGCATGAAAGAGACCATGACAATGAGTGCAATTCACTTGTTCTTTTTTTCAATTTTGGCTGCTTAATTTGGTTTATTACACGAAAACTATATATATAGAGAGAGCATATATAATGAGAAAAGTTTTTATTGTGAGATAAATAAATTTTGACCATACAATTATACATAAATAATCAAAATTAAAAGTTATTTAAAGATCATATAATCACTTAAAAAAGTCACATATTTTTATGTTCTAATTTTAATCATTTATGTAAGATCTAATGATTAAGATTCATTCTTCTTATTTCTTATAATAAATATTTCTGTTATCAAATACATTTCCTTTATATATATATATATAGAATGACAAATTTTTTTGTTTTTTTCAATATTATGAAATTAATTTAATTACACAGACTTAAAATACTTTCTTTTGATTGTTTTGAGGTATTAGTTTGAGATCAAATAATCACATGCATTAGCTTGCCTCCACACATGCATTATCTTTATCCAAAAAGATTCCTCACCTCACCCAGCAAAGGACCGCAAGGATGACAAGGGTCTGTACGACCAGTAATCAATTGCAAGACACATTAGGAGTCCATTTCAAGAACCAACTTCTGGTTTACCATTTGAAAGGGGATTAGGATCCTTTTCAAGAACCAACTTCTGGTATCCCATTTGAAAGGGGATTAAGATCCTCTGCTTAACCTTAGAAAAGAATTTTATTTTAAGATAAAATGTTGAAAGCAAACATAATTTAATAATTTCTAGCTACTGCGCCAGAGACGGATTTAAAGGGGCCGATTATGGATTTGGCCCACCTCTTCTCATTAATTTATTTTAGGTGTTAATAATTTAATCTAATTTATTAAAAAATAAAAGAGATAATTATATTAATTTTTTATAAAGTTATTATTTATTATATTAACACTCTTTTTATTTAAAAATTATATATACATCTATGATTTTATGTATTATTATTATACTACAACACATTTTTTTATGAAATTACATTTATCTCTCATATTTTAAGTATGAACATTACATAAAGTCTTATTAAAAATGCAAAATAAGGAGACATAAGTAATTTCTCAAACAAAAAATGTGTCAATATAATAAACACTAACCTCAAGAAAGGTTAGCATAATTATCCCAAAGATAAAAATAGTGAAGTTAAAAGAATAAAACACTTGATATGTATTTTACACGCGATTTATGATTATTTTATATAAATTGATATTACAATTTTAACTAATCTTTGTATTAATTTTTAATCTTTATATAATAAATCTACTAATTCATCTTACTTTCAGCTTCACTCTATTTACTTTTTTTAATATATATATATATATATATATATATATATATATATATAATTTTATTTCACCTTTTAATCATGATGTAAATGGTAATTATTATTGTGATGTATTTAATATCTAATATAAATATATTTTTTAATTCTTTTTCACTTTATTCATAAAACTTCTTATATAATAAAAATAAAATATTTTTTTAAAATGAGAAAATAAAAATATATTTACTCTTAATTTAAAATAATATATTTTAATCTTAATTCATTAAATAATTCAATAATAAATATATTAATATTTGCTAATTTTAAAAGAAAATTATATTTAATAATATAATTTATAATTTTTGACTCTACTTTTAACATTTTTTACATCTATCCTTCACTGCACGACGTGCAATTCAAAAATGAACTGCAGTTTATCAGTATCCTTAAAATGCTATAATAAGACCCATGTACACCCCCACAAATTTGCCTCCTTAGGCTTTTTGACCAAAATGCCCTTTGTCACAAACTTATTTATCAAATTGCTATCCTTATAGGGTTTTTTGACCAAAATGCCCTTTGTCACAAACTTATTTACCAAACTGCCATATTGAAACTATTTATCAGAATGCCATCATTTTTGCCACGCTGGATTATTTTATTCTTTACGCATCCCACGTGGATGCTCCAGGCGTGTTGGCACATTCAAGCCAGACGCCCATAACCCCCTATCCTCTTTCCCTTTCACGGCCACTTCCTTCATTTCTCAAATTTTCACATTCTCTCTAAAAAGTTTATCTCTCTAAACTCTCTGAAGCTCTCTTTTGGCTATAACTTCTGAGAAATACATTTGCTGCTCATGTTGGTCAGTATTTTTATCCTGGCACTTATTGTTATATTATTTGTTGAATATTATATTATTGTATTTTTTTAAGTTTGTATATTTATTATGTGTTGTATATTTAGTTTATTAGTAGGATTATTGATTATTGTTATCTCTCCTGTATATTTGTTTTATTGTTAACTAGTAGGTTTTTGAAATTTGTTCGTACAAAAAATAACAATTTGATTATTAGTTGAGTTTTGTAATTTTATTTATTATTTTGAATTGATTAAAATTATTAATTTATTGAGATTGAAATTAGTCGGATATAACACATATTTGTTTCAGTTGTCAAATGTGTTAATTGATTTCATCTATATTGTGTTGTTATTATTCAGAAGTTTAAGATGACCAAACACCTTGTTGTTCTCATTTACTACAATGGGAGAATGTACGAAGGTGAAGAGGGTTTAATGTTTGAAGGTCCTCATCCTAAGTCTATCATGATTCAACGTGATGTGACTTTTGAGCTTCTGAAAAGGAGAATTCATTTAAAATTAAAGCTCCAAGAAAATCAAGTTGTGTCCAGTATTGTGTATAGATTTCCACAATAGAGCAATGTACTGAAATGGATAGGTCTTCCGTTAGAAGATGATGAAGACGTTAGTTGCATGATTGATTGCTTTAATCAACATGCTAACTTAACTTCCATGGAGTTGTATGTCGAGACAGAAACGAGTGAGCACAATGAGCATGTTGCAGGTCCTTCTGAAACAGGGTTACAAGCTGGTCCTTCTAATCTTGTTGAATCATCGTACCCTATCAACACTCAATTCTCTATGACACATGCTCCTGTCCTAGTACAATCTCAAGAAGTTGGTACATCTGCAATGCCTGAAGGGAGCTCATTTAGGTTGGATTTCGAGTCCGATAACCCGCTTATGACAGATGCATTATCTGACACAAGCGATGATGAAGGAGAGATGCCTGAGGGTGAAGATACAGACACTGACTTAGAAGAAGATCAATCTGACCCTAATGTAAATATACAACAACTTGCTCCTCCATTGGTAGTTGCTCCTGAATCTACATTTGTGCCTCCATGGCCTCGATTTTCTGAAATCAATTGGGATATGTTGAATACACCTGATAATTTGCCTGAATTAGATTCTCGTGGTATTTGGAGTCCAGATAAAGAATTTTATGTTGGATTGTAATTTCCCTCTAAAGATGTTGTCAAGTTGGCCCTAAAACATTATTCGATTATTAGATATCAGAATTACAAGGTTGAGGATTCTGATACACAGCGGCTAACTGTTAAGTGTCCAAGATGTGTTGATGGTTGTAAGTGGAGGGTCAGGGCCATTCAAGGCAAGAAATCAAACATGTGGGAAATTAGAAAATATGATGGACCTCACACTTGTGTCAACCCAGCTCTGTCACAAGATCATCAGAAGTTAGATTCTATTATGATATGTTCTTGCATTCTGGAGATAGTTAAGCAAAAACCTGATTTACCTGTATGCCTGATTATTGAAAGGGTTCGATGTCAATTTAGATATGATGTGTCTTATCGGAAAGCTTGGAAGGCAAAACAAATTGCCATTGTGAAGGTATTTAGAAACTGGGATAAATCTTATGCGGTGTTGCCTAGATGGATACTTGCCATGCAAAGAGACATGTCAGACACAGTGGTGGAGTTACAAACCGTTGATTATATCGTGTGCAATAGAGTTGACCATTCAAAACTTGTATTGCATTGCTTATTTTGGACATTCAAACCATGTGTTATTGGATTCCAATACTGCAAGCCCATTATTCAGATTGACGGCACTCATTTGTATGATAAATATCGTCATAAACTATTGATTGCAATAACTCAAGATGGTGATAGAAAACCTTTGCCAATTGCATTTGCCATTGTTGAAGGAGAAACAAAGGATGCTTGGAGTTGGTTCTTAGCCTTGATTCAAAAACATGTCACACAACAATAGGACTTGTGCTTGATATCTGACCTACATCAAGGCATCATACAGTCAGTGGCGAACCCACAGCTGGGATGGCAGCCACCGCATACGCATCATGTCTTCTGTATTCGACATATTGCCAGCAACTTTAACAGTGCATTTCGTAATCTGGCCCTAAAGAAATATTTGATTAACACAGGTAGTTAAACATTTCAATTCCTATGTGTTTACTATACTACTTACCATACTACAAGATTTGTTGTCAATACTAACTCATTCAATATTTAATATCAGGGTATGAACCAATGGCATACAAATTTGAGGCTAGGTTGGAAAAGTTGACCGCTACCCCGAAATGGCATATTGGATTAATTCGATTCCAAAACAACAATGGAGTTTAGCATATGATGGTGGCCACAGATTTGGTCATATGACGACGAACTTGTCTGAGTGCATGAATGGAGTGTTGAAAGGTGGCAGAAACCTACCAATAATCCCGCTGGTTCATATGACATATTATAAATTGGTCGAGTACTTTGTTAATCGAAAGGATGAGGCAAACGAGAGAGTTGTTGATGGGGCTGATTGGACTGATGATTTTATGAAGAGCTGGAATGTCAACGTGCTTAAGGCAAGCTCTCATCAAGTCCGTCGATTTGATATACATTCCACCAGATTTTTGGTCGAAGTGGCATTCAACCCTATAACATAGCAAGGTGGAGTTAAATATTCTGTAAACCTTGATGAACGCACGTGTGACTGTGGCCTATTTCAAGCGTTGCATTTCCCTTGTTCTCATGCCATAGCTGCATGTTCTTCTAGGACACTTGACGCTTTTTGATATGTGCATAGTATTTATAGAATGCATACTTTGTACAAGGCTTATGAGATTGATTGGGGAGTCATTAAGGATGAACCACGGTAGCCACCAGCTCCGGCGATTACATTGGTACCTAATCGTCAATTGCTTAGATCTAAAGGTCGACCCAAATCAACTCAACTTAGAAATGAGATGGATTGGCGTGAACCAGGACCGGGACAAAGATGTAAAAAATGTGGTGAATCTGGACATAACTCTCGTAGTTGTCGTCGTGGTGGATCAACTTCCTTGAGGAATGACCAAGACGGGCCATCTACTTGATTAGGATTTCATAATTGGTGTAACATTTGATGACTATCAGTGTGTAATTGAGGATTGATTATGTTTGTTTACATTTGATTATGTTTGACGACTTATCTACTTTGTTAAACGACACAGATTTGATTATGTTTGTTTAATAGCATTCCTCCTTGTGCTTTTATGTTTAATACACTTATGTTTATTATGTATATTCATTTTATAGTATGTCTTATTATTTGAAGACTTATCTATTGTTTCCATCTACAGTTGTAGACATGGTATTCCACTTGCGCCTAGGCCCATAGGACCCTTTAGTGCTGGAGTTGTAGGAGTTTCATGTTTCACAGCATATATGGCAAGGCCAACCTGATCGTCATCTACGTGTTAGACGTGCTCATAAATTCTGACATATGGACCCAGATGAGCGGATGCTTCCACATCTACATCAGGCTGGTTTTGTGGGGGTTACGCACATGGTATATTGCACCATCGATCACTCATTGATTACGGTGTTGGTTGAGAGATAACGTCCCGAGACGCACACATTTCATATGCCGACTAGAGAGTGCACCATCACATTGGACGACATAGCCATTATCTCAAGACTTCCTATTGACGGCAATGTCGTTATTGGCTGTACATCATATGGAGATTGGATGCAGCTATGTGAGGACTTATTAGGTTCGCGGCCGAGTCACACGTATCAGGTGGATGTATTGATATGTCATGGCTTTGGAGTGCATTTAGTAGACGACTTACTGAGGCCGATGGAGCTGCTTATGTGATGCACTGTGCATGAGCATATATACTTCGGTTGATTGGGGGATTGCTATTTCCTGACCATTCTAGTAGATACATGCATATGATGTTCCTTTCACTCTTGGAAGACTTTGAGGCTACTGGACATTATAGTTGAGTGTTGATACCCAATTTTGCCCATTTTCTTTTACTTTTATTTTTATTTCTTTAATAAAAAAAAAGAAAAAAATGATAAAAAATAAATATAAAAAAGGCTTGGTACGGTCAACCCATGACCCAATTCTCTTCTCAACCCAACTTCCTTCTTCCTGCTTTTGCAACCCTAGCCTCCACAATCAGCTTGCATTGAATTGGATTAAAAGCTTTAGACAGTTTTCTTTTCCAATCATCAAGTTTCTTCTTTATTGGCATTCATTCAGAAATCCAAGGGGTAGACCGTTTGTTTTTTTTGCATTCCAATCATCAGCAAACGAAGGGTTTTGTTTTGGCATGTTTTATTTTCCTTATAAGAATCACACACAAATGGGTGAAGGGGGGATTGAATGAAATCATTCAGAAAAAAAACGGAGAGCTACAGAGGATTCAGAAAAATAGGAGCAAAAATCATAGACTGAGAAAAAATTCCCACAGATACAAAAATCCCCTCCCACTATTCATCTTCATCTTCAACAATCAAACACACCACTCACAAGCCACCATTCTCACTACCTTCAATAACCCAAAACAGAACTCACCCTCTGCTTTCAATAACCCAAAACAATCCATTACCCACCACCTTCTTCCCAACCACAAACCTCCAAACAATTACCACTACAACCCACCAACTCGACCCAGAGTCAAATCGGCACTTGCAATCCACCGCGCCCACCGCCATCCACCGCGTCGTCGTTCTCTCGCTGTAACCAAGCACCAAACGCTCCCCACCGTGAGCTTCTCCCCTCTCCCTTTTGTCTGCTTTCTTTCTCTGTTATGTTTCTAAAAGTCTCTCCATGTAAACCAATTTTTATGCTAGTCACCCGTGACTAGCTTTTCACACACCTTTCCCCCTTTTTTTTTTTGGTTCGTTTTTGTTCTTCACGGGTGGCTAACTATTTTACCACCCCTTTGCCTTTTTCTTTTCTTTTGTTAAGTCCCAGGAGGCCCACCGTGTTCCATTGTTTTTTTTCAATGATACCATTTTTTTTTACTTAATAAAAATAGATTTAAAAAGTGAAAAAGTTAAAATTGGTATGTGGGGTATAAAAATGAATGAAATAAAGGAAATATATAAAAAATAAAAAACGAAAATAAAAAATAAAAAAATAAAAATAAAAATAAAAAAAATAAAAAATAAAATTTCAAAGAAAAAGAGTGATGAAAGTCAATTTGTAGATTGATTTAATTTGATTATAGTTTATCTTTATCTCTTTATTGATTGTCTTGTTTGTTGTTATTATCATTGTAATGGTTGACATGTGAATTTAATTTAATCATTTTTTGTATAAATTAAATATTTTAAAACTGGCCTATGACGGAAAAATTGGGAGAGGATCGGAGCTACCGATCGATTACACTCTTCCCGATAATCTTGAGGCTTTATATTGGATTTTGCCAGGCCAGCGCCATTAAGTCTAATCCCCACATAAAAATTAAAATAATTATGTAAATTAAAATATAATTTTTTTAAATAAACCAAAATAAACTTTTCTTTTTGTAAAATAAAGTATTCAAATAAAAGTGAACAAATTCATATAGTTTTAGCATTATGATTGTGGTGAATTAAAACTTTATTTTTCATGAAGACATTTTTTAGAAATTAATACAAAAATCTCATTGTGCCTAAAAATATTTTTCTTGATTACGAATGAGATTTATTTGGCCATTTACTTTAAAAATCATTTTCTTACCTTAAACAAATTTCTTTGAGTTAAAATTATTCATTGAAATATTTTTTTTATTTGGCCATTTTATTTTGAAAATTACTTCTCTTCAAAAAGATAAAATTTTAATTCACCACTTTTATATAATATGTTGTAGACTTTGAATTTGTTCTAAAATAATAGCTATTTAGCCACCCATTGCTTGTCTTAGTCATTTATCATTCTTGATATTATGCTTGACAAAATGGGACATGTCAAAATAAAAAAATAAAAAAATTCTTTTCTTTTAATTAATAAAGGACCAATTAAATTAATCTTGCAAATAACATTAGATTATATAGGTAACCGTTCTTAGAACGGACGGTGTAGGGTGCTAACACCTTCCCTACCCGTAATCAACCCCCGAACCTCAAACTCTGAAACGTAGACCATCTTTTAGGTGTCCAATTGCGCCATTCCATTTAATGGATAAAGCGATTGGTGGCGACTCCCAACACCCCGAGGTCCATTCCTCCTTGTTTTTTTTTTATTTTCGCGGCGCCCTTCGGGACAGTTGCGACATTGAGGATCTGCGGTCTTGGCGTACTTGTACAGAGAGCTGTGCAAGGCCACAAACTACAGCGTGCACGAGATTGGAGGTGCTTACATTTTGTTGCAGTACTGGGTTTGGTATAGATTTCCACCTCTGGTCCCTACACTTGTAGATAATACTGATCTTATCCTGCTGGCTGCCTATGCTGCCGATCGTGGTCACCAATGTCCACTGGGATTTCAATAAGTTTCTCAAAATATATTTTGTTTATATTAGTTTGTTATATGCAATACTTGTGTTGACATCATATTACTTTGACATTTAAATAGGTGGCATAAACACAAGGTGTTGAATGAAACCCCAATGGGAGTGCTTTCGTACTATCGCCAATTCTTTGATCAATTGAAGAGTGATGAGGTCAATATTTTTTTACATTGATTTATGCACGTTATTTCCACTTGCTTTCTAATGTTTTGAACATATCATTTTCAAATAACATGGCAACCCTATACGGATGAGATTGTGACTTCACTACCATATTTTTGTGTCGCTGGTAGAGACATTATATTGCCAGTGGTTTCACTCATCTTTTTCCACATTGTTGAGTGGTACCAGCCAGATAAGGTGATGCGTCAGTTTGGTCTGGACCAACCAATACCGCGGAGACCACACCAACCTGATGAGTTACACTCGATTACTTTGGTCGGACGACATGACGAGGATTGGCGAGTTACACACCTACCATACATAACCATCTGGGATAGTCGGAGGGAAAAATGTGTTACTGGACGGCCATTGGGAGCTTTCCTCACTGCGCATTCTGAGTACATGCGTTGGTACAGAAGAATTACCAAACGTTGGATTTCTTGTACTGGTGCTTCTATTGTATCTGTGGTTAGTTTTTTACTAATATGTTATACTATTTGCTAAATGTATTTTATATTGATGATGACATACTAGGATCTGTGTCTTAGGCTGATATTGCGGAGAACGTCCATGCTTCGGCTAGGAACCCTACTTCGGGCTTTAGTATAGCTAGCCTTCTACAGTCCATAGAGGAGATATTAGCTTCAGTGAGGGAGCATGATCGCATTACATTATCTCAGCTTCGTCCAGCTCCTCCTGCAAATGACATCCCAAGACCATCCGATATATCCGATGAGCAGAGACCGCGCCGTAGAAGGAGAGGGTTAGCGAGTACTCGATCTCGACTATGACCTTCAGAGGACTCTGATTCTTTGGGTGTGCCTAGGACTCAGCCCCCATCCAGTACTACTGCTACTTATCCACCATCTCAGCCACCACCTCTATCTTGCCCACCATATCCAGGTTATCCACCATCTACAGCATACCCACCACCTGCTTACACTTATCCACCATATCCTTTGACTTTTACCCTTACACCGTCATTTCCATATCTAGCATATATGGGTTACCCATCATATCCTCCTCACCCCTCACAATCAGGACCTTTTTCTGATCCCCCTCACAGACCACCACATTCTGATCCTGGTCATTCTCATTGATGTAGTCATTGTACTTCATGTATGGATTTATTATTCTTTTATTACATTTTCTTAGACTGGGATGACTGTATGTATATGTATAAATGCACTTCATAATATATATATAAATATCTCATTATACATGATGGTATACTTTTGAGAACGTCTAATTTTTAGGGGATATTCTGTCGAATTTTTCATAGAATTAGAACGATTGAACTATTAAGGTTAATTGAATTTGTTAGGTTCTATATGATTATATTCTTGCCAATGAACCGGTCATGATGTTAAGAGTGTGATCAACTTTGATTTTTAAAATAAATCCAAAGTGTAAAAATTGATTGATTGTAATACGCTAACAGTGCTAATGGTTGCTCATAACTAGATTTAATTTGTAACGTTTAGTTTCATTATTTCATTGAAACAATTTTCTAAACCTAGACTCGACCTTTCATTTAGTTGGGTGAAGACTTGACATAATTAAGAATAGACGCATTGTATCAGCTTTGATGGTAAAACAGTTTATTTTTCATATCCACTAGGCTCATACGACCATATGACAACACTACACAGTATTTTCAGCATGAAAAAATGTAATTTTTTGTAGACACGGTCGTGTGATAATTATATGTTAAGTTATCTTGAATCCAGTAGGGATGCGCCACACCCACGTGCGCAGCCACGTGGGATACGCCAATGCGCCTGGCGCATCCTACATGGATGCGCCACACATAGGATGCGCCAGGTGCATTGGCGTATCCCACGTGGCTGAGCATGTGGGTGTGGCGCATCCATATTGGATGCGCAAGTGGGTGTGGCGCATCTTATGTAGTTCAGTAATTAATAAAATAATCCAGTGTGACAAAAATGATGACATTTTGATAAATAGTTTCAAAAAGATAACAATTTAGTAAATAAATTTGTCACTAATGGCAAATTGGTAGGTTTGCCTCCTTATAGTGCACATTCCCATCTTGGTTGTGAAAGCTGCTAGATAGTAGATACGCACCCTCGTCATTTCTAATGATTCCACCACACGCATACGAAGTAGTAGTATACCGGAAAAAGGAACCATCCACATTATAATCATGAAAATGGAAAAGAATGTCAAAATTACAAACTTATTCAGAACTACTTAATTTATTATATCATAATGAAGGTATATAGGTTTTTAAATAATTACATTTTCTTTTCTCGCATTTTTATACACAACCAAATAAGAGAAAATAATATTTTTTTATCTCTATTTTCTCTTTTCTTCATTTTCTTCATTTTTATTTTTTTCTTTACATTTTCTCTTCTAGCTCATCCAAATAGAGCGTAAATCGGGTAGCTCAGCTTTGTAATTGGAATTAATCAATTTTTTGTTTTCAAGGTTAGACACATATATGATTTTATTTGGTTTTTATACAAAAACTGCTCTTTAATTAAAAATTATTTTTGAGATATTTTAATTTTTTTGTTATTTTTTACAATATAATAATTTTGTTTATATTGTTAATAATTTTATATTAATGTTTTTAAATATATTAATAATTTATTTTTAAATTACAATAAAACAATTATCAACATAAGATAATACAATAATGGACTTATGTTCTATTAGTACAATATTATTATTATTTTTTTATGAACAATGAATGATAGTTTGGAGAGGTACCCCCAATACTACTAGGAAGGCAGGGACAGATCTATGTTGATCGTTGTGGAGACATCTGCTCGTATTGAGTTTTCAAAATAAGATTATTACTATATAACCTTTATCATTTGTGTCTCTATAGTTTTGAGAGTTAAAGATATATGTTTGCTCTCACTATCATTTATAATAAATAGTTAATTTGATATTTTTATTTGATTGCATATGTACATATATATTTGATAATATTAATAATAAAAAATATTTTTTGTTCTCAAAATATGAAAATATGTAAGAAACAAATATTAATAATAAATATTTAATTATTTTTATGCATAAACATAAACATTTAAAAAATATGTGTATTACTATTTTTTATTTGTTATATGTGTATATTACCTTTGATTTTGATCTCATTGTTCAAAATTTCTCGATCCGTCACTGTTAGAAGTGAAAATATGTTAGGCTGTCTGTCGGGGGCCTATGGACTGGTCTGCTTGAAGCTTGACCTAACCTGACCTGTTTATAAAATAAGTTAGACCAAGGCTTTTTTAAGAGTTTGTTTAACTAAAAATATCAAACCTCAGGCCTCTAATAGGCCTTTTAAGTCTGGTAGAGTAGCCATCGACTTATTTAACTATATATAATATATTATATATTATTATTATAATTATAAATTATAATTATAATTATTAATTTATTATAATTATAATATATTAATATATTTTTTAATTAAATTTTAATAAAAATCAAGTAACTAAAACATAAGTTAATAAGTTAGAATAGAAATAACATATTTATTAATATATTTAATGTAATATATTTATTAGAATGAAAATAATAAGTTAACACTCACCTTCTAATTTTATAAATGCCCATCAATTTCTTACTCTAGTCTTTGGTCGATGTTGGACTTGGAGATATACCAAGTTGCAAAATTATTAGAGACATATATTTTCAAGTTTCACATCAACCAAAGACTAGCGTAAGAAAATGGTGAGCATCTATAAAATTAGGTGAGTATTAAGTTATATTAAAGGCCTGTTGGCTTTAAGTAGGTCTGTTGGCCTATTTCAAGACTTAGAACTATTAGCATATGTAAAGACATATTAACTTATTTAAAAGTATTTTTGTTAACTTATATAAAGACATATTGGTCTATTTAAAGGTAGATCTGTTAATCTAATTAAATGTCTCATTGTAAATTAGGCCTCTAAATAGGCTTCAAGCCAGACCAAACTTTTAAAATGCTAAGTCAAGCCTTAAAAATTAGCCTATTACAAGATCATAGGCTAGACTCAGGCCTTATAATTGAGATATAAGTCAGACTTGTTTAATGTAAAGTCTGACTTGTTTCCACCTCTGGTCACTATAGGAAGGGCACCATGCTAAGTACAATATTAGAGCTATCCTGATTACACATAAATTTATATTATTACAATAATGCTAAATATCATGAAGCTACATATATATGCTTCTAATTCACTATCTACAAGTCGAGTATGTAAAGCTTCAAAAAAATTTCAAGCATCGTCTCCTTATCACACAAAAAAGAACAACATTATAATCATGAAAATCAGTATATCATCATATGTACATGTAAGTTGCTACTTCTAAGCTTTGTGAATTTGAAAGAACTCTAAGTATGGATACTGGATACAGTGAGATGTAATTTAATTTCTAGGAATGATATTTTTAAATTCTACTGCATAAAAATGTCTCAAGTCTCAATTTACATAAATACTGAAGCAAGAGAACTGAGATTTTGAAGAAAATAAAGAAGGCAATGAAATGATCCCAAGAGTTGTTATATGAAGAATTGTGTTAGAATTATAAAATTATTATTATGAGAGATTTGTCATCGGTTTAAATGGATCGAACTTATGAGAATACTTCATAGTTTCAAAAATAAAATTTTTCCAAGTATCATTCACTACAAAAAAGTGTAAATTATGTCAGTTATTTTTGTATATTACGGCAATTTTAACTGCCATTTTTTGCTTCAGTGATGGTTTTTAAAATTGACGTAATTATATTAGTCATTCGGTATAATATGATGATTTTCCATTAACCGCCACAACAACTGCTACAATTTTATCATGTATAAAATGGCGGTTTAAGACTGTCGTAATTCACCTAAAAAATTAAGGTTTGATTGTGTATAAAATGACGGTTTAAACCACCATAATTTACAACCAATTATGACAGTTTAGAACTGCCATAATCGACTTAAAATTACAGGTTATTGTGTATAAAATGATGGTTTAAACCACCATAATTTACAGAGAATTATGACGATTTTGAACTGTTGTAAGTTACATAAAAAATTATGATTTTAAATTGCCTCAGTGGCGATTTCCAAAACTAACGTAATTATCTTTGCCATTCGGTATAATATGATAGTTTCCCATTAACCACCACAACAACTACTGCAATTTTATCATGTATAAAATGGCGGTTTAGGACTGTCATAATTCACCAAAAAAATTAAGGTTTAATTGTGTATAAAATGGCGGTTTAAACCGCTATAATTTATAGCAAATTATGGTAGTTTAGGATTATCGTAATCAACCTTAAATTACAAGTTATTGTGTATAAAATGATGGTTTAAACCACCATAATTTATAGAGAATTAAAACAGTTTTGAACTGCCATAAGTTACATAAAAAGTTATGATTTTAAACCGCCATAATTTATATAACAATATACGGTTTACTTCGATGATTGTGACAATTCTTGTACGTCAAAACCCACAAATATAAATATAATAATTTTGCTTAATGAAATGTAAAAAGAAGTAGTCATTAATTTAATTAACCAAATATCCAATTTAACATAAGTACATTAGCTCAATAACTGTAAATTATAAGTCATCAAATTTTTGAGAAATAACATCCTAAATAGTAACATGAGTACACAAGTCAAATAACTCCAAATTACAAATGTCTTAAAAGTTTTGAGAAATAACATCCTAAATAGTAATTCATTTAGTAATAATTAGTAAATTAATTAATGAGGACTCGAAATATGCACTGATTGATGAGTGTTACTTCCATTGCATGATCTTCTTAGGTCATTGGGCAATAGAGCCCCACTACCTTCATCTAGTACCTACAAGAAAGACAAAATTATACTTGAGATTCTCCAAACATAGCATTAATTATGGTTATGCAACATTACAAGCAATATATTATTAAGAAGAAAATGGCTTAATTGAAGCACAAATCCATAAAAATCCAACATTATTTAAGCAGCACATTATAATCCTTAATAATTTCACAAATCTAGAATTACCTAATCAAAATATAAACCAAAATATCTAACCCTAAGCATGCAGACAAGACTCATAATTAAACCAAACAGACCTTTGATTAACAAAATCTTAATTTTAAAATCCTCATGCTTGAAAACCTTAGGTTTGAGATTTTATATGGCAGTGTTAAAGAATGCAAATGCAAGGTGTAAAAAGATTAAAGATATACATTGAGCTAAGGAAATTGAGGGAAAAGGTCATCACTACCTAACTGGAAAGATAGAAGCTAGCAACACATCATACTTCAGCAAATCTACCTATTGGGCGTTCCAATATCCATGACATGTAGTTTCACACGCCACTTGTACATGCCCATGCTGCAATGGACATGACTGAGCATTAAGCAAGCATATAAATGATTTATCATCCACAATGAATAATAATGGCAAGTTGGCTATACAGTCATCTATTCAAGGACTAAGCATAACATAAATAAAACTTGCAAATTATTTGATGTAGTATTGTCTTCCTAGTATCCAATCCTTTTGTTGTTCTCATAACTTAATGCACATGTATAAAGTTCTGTCAAAAATAGGGGGGAAATCTAAAGTCTAAGTCATATAAACGACATTTTCTAATTTTCATTAAATCAAAGTTTCAATTTTCTTTTTCTAATTTTCAAAAAAAAAAGTTCAGAAATTAATTTATATCTCATGCTTGAAAACCTTAGGTCTATGACTCATAAGGAAAGCAACATCACAGCACATAAGGAAAGCAAACAGTGATTTTATATGACAGTGTTGCAAGCTTTTAACTAGAATTTGTACCATAGGCCTCCACTCCATGACATGTGTGCCTTCAAAAACCTCAGATTCAATTACATTTGATTCTTCACCATGCCAATACCAAACTTTGTAATTTTCTAGAAAGGCCGTAAAATTAGGTGTTCTTGAACTACTTCTCTTGTTTGTCACTTCTTAAAACCACACTTTGAACATGGACACTTAATTTTACACCCGTCAATAAACTGATGTTAAAATGCAAAATCCAAAAACTTGCTTAACCTAACCGCATATTCAATTGTGTTCCGTGGTTTACTAATCCAAGACTTATCCATCAGCATGACTAGAAAGAAAAATATAATATTACAATTTAAAATTAATACAATGGTGCAAATTTAAATGGTGATATATGAGAAAAGAAGATAATAGTATAACAAAATAGTATGCACATAAAATGCTGCATATAAGTGATAGTTAAATTCAACAAACAGATAAGCAAACAAATCTGAAGTCACTGTTATGAAGCATTAATTAAAAGGTTAGCAATATCCATAATTCTAAATTTGGCAAGAAACAAAACAGAAAGTGCACAAACCTGTTAATGTGTTAAATGCAAATACTCATATTTGGTTTAAAAGTTTAGAGGCAAACTATGAACAATTTTTTAAAATCAAGTAGTAAGAAGCACATTAAGGAGTCATTTTCAATTCTTATGTGTCAAGCGTTGAAATGCTTAATGGGTCCATTATTTATTGATTACTTAGCTTCTTATTTGTTCATATCTAATTGGAGGAATAAATTGTTACCACTGGAAGGAAATTTTGGTTTTAAAGTTGAGAAGCAAATGTTCACAATCAAAAAGTTTTTCAAACAAATGGTGTTGGGAAACCAAACTCGCTTCACTACAAGGGATCAAGGTAGTTCTAAGGTTGGTGTATCTTAGGAACAGGCGGGTAACCCTACAACACTGATTGAGAAAAATATATCCACTGGTAGCACAACTTGTGTCAAAAGAAAGCACAACATTTGTGCCTCATCCAATAAAGCTAATTTAACGTAAAATATAAATCATAGTTAATATAATTTTTTATTAATTTGTCCAAGTATCATTATTCGACAATATTATCAACCGCTGATAATGAAAAATTATTTCTTTCATGTGAAAACTAATTTGATCATCCAACAAAACCTTAGCTTGCGTAAAGAATTAGGAAAACCGAACACGGTATGGAAAAGAATTATGAAACTCAAAAAGTATAAATTTACAGAACCAAGTGGGCCTTATAAAGAAGACAAAACTCGTTAGCCCGTGACACTGAAGAAGACAAAGCATGTTATATGCTCCAACTTTCCTAGACAGATAAATCAATGGGATCGAGAAAGGAAGAAATAAAAAGGATAAAATAGGAGAGGAAAGAAACTCATGGTATGTTTAGATGCAAAAGAATGAAGGAGATGAAAAGCTTTTCGGTGAACCGTTCTCTTATTTGTGAATTCTATAAGATGAGAAGAAGAAGATGAGAGATTTTTATGTGATCAATCATTCAAAATGTTCCATTATTCCCCGTCAAAAGAAAAATGTTCCATTATTCATATTTATGAATATTTCAAAGTTTTTTTTTTTAATCTCAAATTTTACTGCTCTCAGAAAATATGTTGGGCTTTGCCCTTCCGTTCATTGTACTTCATTTCATTTTCAATAGTAAGGAACCCGTTAATTGCACGGGTCATATATTTCGGCACCATAATTACCTTATGTATATTTCCAATTATTTTGTTACTGTAATCACCTGTTGTTATATTTTTTAATTTAGTGGTTTAAATTTCAAAAGAATAATGCTATACACAAAATTGCATAAACATCAACTTATATTTACATAGTTCCTACCATATGATTAACAGCTGGTTTTATTTATCTACAGTCTTATTTTACTATATATCCATGTGTGAAGAAATGTACTTCTTGGTGATGTAGAAGGAGTGTTGGAAATGGTAAAGTTATTTTTTTTCCAGAAAAATAAGTGCACACAATTAATTTAGTATTTCAAGATTCATTTGTTTACTTTTAGGTTCATGATTCATGTATTTACTAAATTAATTGTATTTTTATATTTTCAATAATTCACATAGAATTTATTTCTCATTAGTTTCTAGGCTAGTTTAATTGAATCAAATCTAGAACTATCTAAGGAGCCTATAAATATGTATCTTTATTCATGAGCAAGAAGTGAAGCCAAGTGAAGTAATTCAAATTAAGTTCACAAGTCTCTTTTTTATACTTTTATCTTGTCCACATCTTTTAGTGTTTTCTTTAGTGATTGTTTACCTTCACACTTTGGTTGTCGATCTTGGACTAGTGTGACTTAGTTTATCCTATTATTTTCTCACATGGTATCTGAGCTCTACGGAGCTTCTGGTACTTAGCAAGATCCTTTGGTGAAGATTCTCTATTGGTGTTCCAAAAGATGGTTGCAAGTGAACAAAGGTCTTTTCTTGGCAAGGAATTGTTACACCATGTCAGTTTCAAAATATAGAAGTCTTGTATGGAGCCTTATCTCCTTGGTGCAGACTTGTGAGATGATGTAGGTGCAGAGAACACTACTATTCCAAAAGATGATGAAGAACTCAAGCAATCAAAGAAGTTGAATGCCAAAGCTGAGTTTGCTTTAAAGAGATCAATTTCTCCTTCTTTATTTGATCATGTTATTTCTTTGCAAGTCAACAAGTAAGATTTGACAAACTCTTGATAAATTATTCAACAAGAAGGATATAGCTCATTTGCAATTGCTTGAGAATAAATTGACTAATGCTAAGCAATGTGATTTTTCAATTTCCCAATTTTTTTTCTAAAAATTAAAAACCTACGTTCAGATATTTCTTTGCTAGATTCGGATGAGCTAATCTCTGATGAAAGGATGAAGCATCATATTATTCATAGTTTGAAGTTGTAGTATACTCCTTTTGTCACATCATTTCAAGGGTGGGCTCAATAATCATCGTTGGAGGAGTTTGAAAATCTCGTCATTACAAGAATCTTTGGCCATGTAAATTATAGGTGTCTCTGTGAAAGATGATAGAGGAAATGTCTTGCTTGTAAACAAGAAGAAGAATTTCAGAGGATAAGGAAAAAAAGAGTGAACTTACTTTTTAGAGATTTTCTAGTATGTCTTCTGTTATGACTTTTTATCAAGCCTTAAAATACTCGCAAGTGCACGATCCTACAAAGACTTAGAGTTAATTTATTTCCTAATCTAGTCACAAAAATTACGAAATCAAATATTTAAACATAAAATAAAACAACCAATTAAAACAAGTAATAAATTAAATGAAACTAAGTAAACAATTTGGCTGTCAATCAGATGTAAGATGACTAAGGTTCAAAATTCACCAAGATTAATTTTAACATTAAGTATGTCAAATTATTATATTTAAATATTTCATCTCATGAATATATAGTAGCAAAGCATGTGATCATAGAAGATCTATCAATTAAGCATTGAAAATAATAGTCAAATGTATGATAAAATTTCTTTAATTAATAATAAATTATCAAATCATCAAATATATCCCTAACAAGAAATCACAATTGATATCCATCAATTACCACCAACACTCAGATAATACAAATAAATTGTAAAGCATGAGAAAAACATGACTAAACTCATCTAAAGATTTATTCATATAATCTGATAAGAAAATAAAATCAATAAACATTAAATCCTAAAATTAAGTAACAACAATTCAACATAGCAATGTCAAAATAATCAAAGTTTCATAATCCCCTTAATACAAAGAATTTAGCGACATAATAAGAATAGAATACAATAAAATTATCTCACTAATATTCTCCCCCCACAACTTTAAATTCTTCTTCCTTCGTTCCCTCACTGTGCGCGGCGCTCACAGCGTCTCTGCAATTCTCTAATCCGTTTTCCCACTTCATATGGTCCTCTTTAGCGTCAATTCTCCAATCTGTTTTATGCCCATTCTCCACCGCCACTTGAAATCAGGGGCTTTTTCTAAGCAATGACAAGCCGTTGGACCGTGGGAAGTGGACCTCAAATTCGTTGGCATATTATCCTTTTGACTCTTCATGAAACCAGTTATATGTCTGATGCATTTAATCCTGAAATTTATCACAATTATTAAATTAGCAACATTTTAAATAAGTAAATTAATAATTTCATAAAGTCACTAAAATCAAATATAATAAGATATAATAATACTTATTTTTTATAAGAAAAATATATAAAAATTAAGTTATTATCACAATTCTCAATCAATTTATTGTTAATCTTTAATAATGAAAATGACTCAAAACAAAGCTTAAAATAAACAATATCTCCAACTAATTTAATTAAATCTAATTTAATATCAGTCAAGTGTCATAACACTATAATTGCCACAAAAATACTACAATCATCAAACTCAAAGCGTATGAATAATAGTTACTACAACACATACTCATTATATCCAAATATCATAACTAGAATCCCCTCAAAAAACATATTTCAATCACATGCAATCCTCATAGAGTTACTCTCAATAAGAAATATCACTTATAAATAGGGTGTCACTCATAACAATTATATGTGAGAAGAGTAATTAGTACAAATCAAAACAAATATATCACATATAAAATAAATGAAAAAATATTGAGGAAACAAAAAAAAAGTCATTTAAAAATAGGATACCAAGAAAAGATTTACATCATATATTTAGATTAGCCATATATACCAAAAGAATCATGCAATTCCTCAAGATCAAATAGGACTTTATTAAGCTTGTAATGCAAGTAAAAGGAAAATATGATGGTTAAAGGGTAATAATGAAAATCAAAAGTATTCTAAAAATATTTAGAAGCTCTCATCATCACTTCCAACATCTCTTTCCCCTTTAATCACTTTATTCTCCTATTCTCAATACCAACATTTTTCTTCACCACTTTTCTTTATTTTTTTTTTCAAGTTTCATGTTTTTTTTTTTTTTTTTTTCCTTTTCCTACTTTTCCAATTTTTTTATTTTTCAAAAAAACCTTTTCTTTTCAATTTTTTTCACTTCATTTTTTTCTTTTCACAACACTCCTCATATTACCTCATATTGCAATAACAATACTTCTTTCCTAAAAAACTTTAGAAAAAGGGTTAAGAAAAAAAGGCTTAATAAACAAACTCAAAGGAGTAACTAACAGAATATGTGAAAGAACAAAAAAAATTTTATTTCAAGACTCAAAATAAGGAACATAGACTAATATCATCTCTTAAGGAAATACATAACTCAATCAATTTTCATGGCATAAAATTAAATGCAAGTGTAACATGAAACTTCTTTTTAGTCAAAAATAATAATAATAAAATGACCTAGTGAGAAAAACAAGAAAAAAAGAAGTATGAGCACTAACAACAAATATTGGATGGTCAAGAAAATACTCTCACAATAAAAATAAATGGCTCAAAACTCACTAGGTAAAAATAGCATTCACATGTTCTCATCAAGTTCTCTAATTATTTCAATTCTTCAACAATGAGATATGCATAAGTAGCTATGAACATTTGAAACAAATTGAGTAAGATGATAGAAAAAAAAATTACACAATAGTAGCATAATCATAACATGACTGAATACTCAAGTAACTCCCACCCCCAATGAAAATCAAAC